>NW_004624917.1:1502175-1514155 GCF_000247695.1 Heterocephalus glaber
ATATCTCTTTACAAAACAATATATACACTGAAAGTAAAAGGATAAAACTGATAGTGCACAAAACCAGAATGTAAAAACAAGCAAGAGTAGCTGTTTTATTTTCAGACACAAGAGACTTCAAGCCAAAACTGATTAGAAGAGACAAAGATGGCCACTACACACTAGTAAAGGGAACAATTCAAAAGTAAAGGATAATGATTGTAAATATATATGCCCCAAATATTACCACATCAAACTTTATAAAACAAAAACTACAAGAATTAAAAAGATAGATAGACCGCAATACTATCATAGGGGGACCTCAGTTCCCTACTCACATTTAGGTCAACCAGACAAACAAATTGGCAAAGAAATAGCAGAATTAAATCATATCATTGGACAAATGGACTTAACAGCTATCTATAGAGTTCATATTCATCCAACAATAAGGGAACACACATTTTTCTTAACAGCACATGGATATTTTTCCAAAGTGAACCTTATGTTAGGCTATAAAGCATCCTCAAATGAATACAAAAGAACTGAAAATGATTGGATTATAGCAGGATAAAGCTAGAAATCAACAGCAAAAGAAACCATGAAAACTATGCAAACACATCAAGATTAAACAATACATTATTGAATGATCAATGGATCACAGGAGAAATTAAGAAAGAAGTTTAAAAACATTCCTATCAAATATCAAATAATCAAATAACAAGGAAGCACAATACAACAAAACTTATGAGACATGATGAAAGCATTTCTAAGAGGGAAGTTTATAGCTGCACACCTAAAAAGAATAAAGCAATCCCAAACATATAACCTAGAGATGCATCTCAAGGTCATAGGAAGACAAGAACAATCCAAATCTGAAACTAATAGAAGGAAAGAAATTATGAAGATCAGGGTAGAAATTAATTAAATTGAAACAAAAAATTCAAAAGATCAATAAATCAAAATGTTGATTCTTTGAATAGATGGGAAGGGGCTCTAGGGATGAGGAGAAACAGGAAGGAAAAAGAGGGAAGGGGAAGTAAAAAGGAGCAAGATATGACGTATATGTACCAATTCCCCCATGATGAATGTATTTATTATATATCACATATACTAGTAACAATAATTGAAGGGAAGAAAAAGAGGGAGGTAGAAGAAGATCTGGCTATACACAGAACAGGTAAGGGGCATGTGACAACAGAGGCAGCATTTGGACTGTTGTGACCACGTGCACAGCCATGCCAACCATCACCACCAGCTCCATGGCCTTGCTGACACCTTGACTTCAGCATATTGAAACTGGTTTTGATTCCTGGTCTTCAGAACCATAAGAGAATAAATTTGTGATGTTTTAAGCCACTATGTTTATGGCATTTTGTTAGAACAGCAATAGAAAATGAACCCACTCACATTTTTAAAAAATAACAATAAGCATCCAGTAGCTTCAAAAAAATTTCAGGCTGCTACATATCACTTTAAAGAAGGTCTTGTCCAAAGGCTCAAGCTATAGATCTCTCAGTTTCCCTGAGTGTTCACCTCGAGACCCAAAGGACTGTTAAATTTCCCCTGGGAAAAGAGCCAGTGTTTTCACATTAGCAGTGAAAAACACAGCACCCCAGCAGCAGCAAAAAGCAATAAAAGTGAATTGAAAATACAAATACCAAGATGATGCAGAATATAGTATTTTCAAAAACACTTTATGAGTCAGGCAAGGTAAAATACCACCAAAAAGTTATGAAATAATGAAGCTTCAAGAAAGAGAAATGTGTGAAGAAAGAAATGGCTTGTGAACGTTAAGACATACAGGAAAAGAAAACAGCTATGTAGAAGTTGCTCCACATAGGTGCTGATCAATAATTCTAAAGAAATTTCCAATTTTCTTATGAAGTCCTCCCTCTGGGCAAATCCGATTTCCCTTTTTATCTCACCCACATCGCAGTGAAGTGTATGACTCAGTGATTGAGAGGCAGCTAATTAAAATGCACCAAGAAAAGTCGGAAAGCTGTGCAGCACACCACTGGAGTTCTCAGTAGGACTAAAGATGCCTGGATCTGAAACAAATAATTTTACAGGAAAGAAGGGTTATTTCCTGAGATAAATCCCCATCAAGATGAGTCCTCTCTGCTGCCAGCGTGGTGATGGATGACGCTCTCTGGGCCGGCTCTGAGCACTGGATTTGGATGGGCTACCACAAGTGCAGATGCTTATCTGAAACTTATCTGAACCAGCCAAATCTCAGGGGCCTGCAAAATTATGCTGGCACTCTTTCAAGATTAGTCTCTCTTGTGATATGGCTGGCACTGTAGCCTGGGGACTTGGCCACGTGTCCAGAGAGGGTGGATTTTTTTCTCCATATTTTTTGGCATTCCTAGTGCAGGAAAAATAAAGCACACTTGCACACAAAAATATCTTCTAAGCAAAGTGAGAGCTACCTTGCTAAGATTTTAGAACTACCAACACACACTTAACCGAGAGCCAACTGCATGCTTTATGGTTCCTGCTCTAAATGAGCTCATAGTCAAGTTAGGGAACAATAGCAATTCATAAAATATTAAAAGAAACTCCTCAATTACAAATGGTCAGAAAAGAGAATAATCAATACAGGTCACTTGAAAAGAATTCTTAGCAATTATGACACTTAAACTGGACTGTAAACTAGAGCAAGATTTAGTGGTCACAGAAACAACCCACTCACACTTAAAACAGTACTGTTTGAGAAATACTCACTGTGTGTCAAGCACTGCTTGAATTTTATTTAACTATTTCAATAGCACTGCAGAGGTAAGAATTTTTATCCTCATCTCACCTATAAGAGAACCAAGATATGAAAAAGCTCAATTTCCCAAACCAATTTAATCAATATGCACCAGAGTCAGGATTGAACCCAAAGCTTGAAAAAAAAACACTCTTAGTTAATATTCCCTGGGTTTTTTCATGCTGCTGATAAACTGAGGTTCCTGATCCCTTGCTGATTGTTGGTGGGGATGGAAGCCATTCTTTCTCAGCTCCTAGAGACCATCCCAATCCTTGGTTTATAGTCCTGGCACCCCCTCTTCAAAGGTTAATTCTGTCCCCTTTTCCTATATCACATCTCTGTTGCTTCCTCTTCTGCCATATCTAACTGAGCCTTTGGCTTTCCTCCTTCTGCTTTTAAATGTTCATGTGATTACACTGGGCCCCTAGATACTCTCCCTATGTTAAGGTCAGCCGACTAGTGACCATAATTCCACCTGCAAAGTCCCTTCCCTGCAGTAGCTAGATTAGTTTTTGATTGAAAATCAGAGGCAGAAATCTGGAGGAAATAGCTTTAGAATTCTACTACAGCATTTACCAGATCATTTGCCTATTGTTTTATTGATAAGATTGTACTCAGCAACATTATGTTTTTTCCATGTTTCTTCCTATTACATACTCTCTACCATTGTCCTGATCTCAGGAAGACTGAAATTTTTCCTGTAAATTTAGGTCACAGGTTTTGAGAACACAGTAAATCCTCAAAACAAGTCAATATTATCAAAGTATTAAAATTTAAAGAGAAAATATAACTTTTTTTTCCCCGGTACTGGGGATTGAACTCAGGACATTGTGCATGCTAGCCAGGTGCACTGCCACTGAGCTAAATCTCCGGCCCATAAGAAAATATAACTTTAAAAACCAGCCTTTACCTTAATTTCCAATTTTTTGGAGGTCTTAGTTTCCTTCACTGTGTGTTCGTATTGAAGCTCATTTAAGTGCTTCCACTTGGAAAAAAATGCTTGCTATTTTAAAAATTCCTTAATCTAAGAGTATACTTTTTTTCCTAGATGGGGCAAGAGAAATTTCTGTGCTTGAAGTACTTAAAATTTGGATAATCCTTTTTCTTCTAAAGTCACCCCAGATAATAGTGAAGAAAAAACTACTCTGGTAAATTCTTTCCAAGTTCCAATTACTGTGGTTATTGATAGCCTGTGCTGATACAAAGCATAGCCCTTTCACACATGTAGCAGTTCACGGGGCACAATGTCCACCCCCATACAGGTATTCGTAGAATAACCCCAGTTCACTGCTCTGAAAGAACTTCCCTTCAGCCACTAATCAGTTTAGCACATAATTAAAAGAGCTTTAAAAACCATCAGTCATCTTGCTTAGGGTAAGTAATAATTTATGCCACAGGAACTGGAAAGAATGCTGATTTCATTTATTTTATCTCCTTGGAGGGAAGGTAGACTGATAAAACCCTATGCAAGATGGTAAATTTTTAGACTTATCAGAAAGCTAAATTAAAACAGTAGACATATTGATGACTTGTGAATATCCTTATGTCCTTTTTTGAGGAGAAAAGGGTTTCACATAAATACAAAAGCTCCTCTTAACTCTCCCTCATTTGTGCTCATGGTTAAGGTTTTCTCATTTTTTTAAAAGTTATCACTTTATATTTTATTATCAAATAAATATGTATAGCAAATATTTAAAATTTAGATATATTTAAATTGGGTATTGCTGGTTCACCCACATATTTTCCTTCTGAAAAGTGGCCCTGCAGACCCACTTAGGAGAAATGAGCTCTGTCTGTCATCAGTGCAGGAGGTGGAAGCACATGCTGAATTCCTGAGCCACCAAGGGAAAGTGCTGGCAGAGCGGGGGATTTGTATTAAGTGCACAGAGTGAGCAGAATGCCCTACCTAATTAAACCATCTTGCTAAGATGTATTCAAAATTGGCCCACTTCAGCATTTAAAATCAGCTTACTCCACCTTTATAAGGGGTATCTTGAGATCATTTGTGCAGTGTTAGAAATAAAAGTTATTGATTGTGTAACATTACCTGGTTTTGATAAAAAGAAGCTGAAATATTTAAGATTCAAATACACTCTTTGACCCATTGAACAAATAGCAATGAGTGCTAATGAGCAAGGAGCCCTGATGTGGAGTAGTAGAAGATATGGAAAGGGCAAGCAGCTATGAGCTTAAGCCCCACTACACGGCCTTAAGAGTCTCAGACTTCACAGCTCTCATTATTTTTCCTTAAAAACCAGAGTATTGGTAGATTAAGAGGACACACATACTCCAGGATCCTGGGTTATAACAAAACCCCAAGCCAAACAGGCTCAGAAGAGAAGGAAGCTCATTGCTGAGAAATCCAGGCATTATCTGACATTGGGTTTCCTTTCTCCTGAGAATTTGAACCATGTCATGGAGATTCTCCATCTGTGGGTTTCCCCTTACACTGAGTTAGTTCCCTGCTTAGGCACCATGTAGTGACCCTGGTCCTGACTACTTGCAGGGGCAGCAGAAAGAGTACCTGCCTCTGTCCTAACATCTGAATCTGTCTCTCTGAATCTCAGCACTCTGAGTAGAAGACAGCAAGCACAGTGGGCGGCTGGGGTGACAACAGCCCCCTGGGGAAGGTGGGTAGAGTTGGTCACACAGAGAAACAGGAAGGGCTATTGAGAAAAGAAGAGCAAGGAAATGGGGCTTGTCCAAATGAAAACTTCAAATGAAAACTTCAGTGATGCCTTGCAGGTTCTTCTATTCCCCAAAATACATATGTTAAAGCCCTAATCTCCAATGCTTTAGAATGCGACTGTATTTGGAGACAAGCCTGTAAGGGAAATTTACTGAGGTCACATGGGTGAATTCAAATCCAATCTCTGGTGTCTTCGTAAGCAGAAGAGATCAGGACATATAGAGAATGTGAGTGGAGAGAAAAGACCATGTAAGGAAACAAGAAGGTGGTCATCCATGAGCCAAAGGAGAGAGGTTTTAGAAGACTACAGATCTGCCAAAACCTTTATCTTGGACTTCTAAAACTATGAGAAAATAAATTTCCGTTGTGTAGGGCACCCAGTCTCTGGTAATTTTGTTTTGAGAGCCCTAGCAAATACATCTGAATAAAACATGAGCTTTTCCTACCAGATTTTTATTTATTAGTAAATATTTACAACATATAATAAATATATCCATCACGGGAAATATATATATATGTATACTTACTTTTTTAATTTCCCCTTCCCCTTCCTTCCAACTCTTTCCATCCTCACATCCCTTTCCCAACTCCACAAGGTCTATTTTCCTGTTTCCTATCATCTATCTTTTACTTTGCTTCTTGAATTATTTATACTTTGGGTTTCTCATATTAGAGAAACCATGCAATATTTAACCTTTTGTGTCTTATTTTATTTCACTTAGCATTGTGGTCTCTTGGTTTATTTTTTAGAGAAACACATGTTCTGCCCTCAACCTCCTCCACACACACACTCACTATCTAACTACAAGGTGGTTTCACTGACAAATGCCATGTGAGTGCTAATAGTAGGTCATGAAAGAGAAGTCATAGCCCCATTTTCCAATGCTTCTGGCTGATGCTCAAAGTTAAGGTAAGGGTTAGGTTATGTATACAGTTTAAAAGAGTGGATCTGAACCTTCTAGGTTCAAGGCACACTGGATTACCATAATGAAACTTAGCCACCTTGTATCTGAAACTTCTTGTATTTGGAGCTTTGTCCAACTTACAGACCCCAGTGGAGAAGCTGAGAGTGGCAGATGGAGTCATCATTCAGTATCTGTGGGCCATTGTTTCCAGGATATCTCTTCTCACCCCCATGAACAGCACAGTCAGATGATGCTCAGGTTCCTTATATAAAATGGCAGAGCACTTTCATATAACATAGGAACATTCCCCAGTACACTTCAAATCATGTCTAGGTTGTACGTAATTCCTACTACAATGTACATGCTATGTAAAAATAACTGTTATGCTGTATTGTTTAGGAAACAATGATAAGCAAAAACTTGGTACCTATTCAGTACAGATGCATTTTTAAAATATTTTCCAAGCACAGTTGATTGAATCCACAGATGATGTGGAATTCATGGTTATGGAGGACAGCTGTATTTGCCCTCCCGGCCTTTTTTTTCAGCTGGATACAGAAGAGACTGAAACTCTGCTTTCTAGACACACCTGCCTGGACTAAATCTGTAGAGAATGAGACAGACAACACAGAACCAGAGGGACTCCTCTGGAAATGGTGGTAATTGCAGACAGCAAGGCAGGGTCCTTGAGGTAGGAAATGGCAGCAATGTCCCAGCACTGGGGAGGGCCGGGTATCAGCTATATCCATGGGATGAGCTGCAATATCTGGGCTCTGTCCTTACGGGAGCAGTGCACTGTGTGATTCCAAACAACATTTCTGGCCCCAGCCCAGCCTCCATTCTCCTTGTCCAGCCTTCCAGTGATGACACAAGCCACCCCAAATCTTTTTAACTAATTTATTTCCTTCTCAAAATCAGAATCTCTCGTGCTTAAAATAAAAATTCCCATAGAAGTGCCACTTAATTCCTTACCAGCTCCCTCTGTGCATGATATTGTGCTATATATTTTCCTTATCACAAAAGATGCATCACTTTGTGTGAGATGACAGGAGTCACCCGGCTCAGAGTCACTCTGCCACGAAGGTATATATTTCCATTTCACAAAAATACAAAAACATATTTTGAATATTGAATTCAGCTGTACATCTATGAGCCATGAGAGTTGACTAAATCTGAAACAACACTGGGTTGAGTTAGACTGACTACTCACATTTAAAAGGAAGAGTGCTTAAAAGCTCAGCCCGGGGTTACCCATCAGGTGAACATTAGAATCTTCTCAGAGCTTCTATCTGTAAATATAGATGCCACCCCCCCATAAAAACTTATGTTGTACACTGCACTGCAGCACCAAAGAGAATATCTACAAAGTTAGAGGATTATTTAGAATCTGCCATGAGTGTATGTGGGAGCATGGCTAACTTTGTAAGTAGGCTTTTATTTCCTTTATAAATTATAATTTTGCTGCATATTGATTATACAAAATAAAGGGTTTCTTTGTGACATTTTCATACATGTATATAATTTCCTTTGATTATATCCACCTTCCCTATTACCTTCTCCCTCCTCACCACACAAACCTCTGATAGTCCCCATTATTAGTAAGCTTTTTAATATTTATTCCATTTTTATCTTATTATTGTTTTACTACTGGCCTTCCCCTTTATTGTGTGATGTAACCTTGAAAAGTCAGTACCCAATATTTGCATTATACTTTACAATTATCCATTCCTTTATTCAAAACTCTTTTCCAGATTAATTATTCTAGTCAGACACCCACTTCAGACCCCTTTTAAAATGCAAACACTGTGGAGGGTAACACATATTGTATCATTAAGACTTAGCATGAACTTCCAGAACCGTTTCATTACCTTTTCACCCTATACCTTCTCTGGGGCCTAAAGATGCAATCTCCTTTGTAACCTACAAGTGCAGCCAGCCAATCTGCTTCCAAGGATGAAGACTCAGAGATGATTCTTTAAGGCCTGAGCTTGTCCACTATGTTTATGATTCAAAGGTTATTTTGCCAGAAGAGTTCTTCACTCACATTTACAGATAACTTCTTTAGGTGAACTACAATCATCTAAGATTTACAGAATTTTAGTTCAGTTCGACACTCAGGGATGACAATGAGGATGGGCAATTAAACTTGTATTGTTGGACACACCTTCCTGGAATAAAGCAAAATTCCCTGTGAGCATCTAATCCAGTTTGTTTTTAATGCCAAGGCACAGAAAAGGAATATCATAAGCTTCTCTGCAGAATTCCAGCTATGCATGCTTTATGTGATGGAGGATGCGCGTTTAATCTCCTCTTTACTCACATAAGCTTAAAGCAAATGTGAAATGCACATCTCTTGTCTTTTTTCTTTTTCCAGAGGCTGATTTTAATACCTGGGTAGTGGGGATTGTGCAGAGTTTGCTTCATATCTGCATGAACTCGATTTGGAGCTAGGCTCAAATATTCAAGTTTACTGACAATTCAGCATTTTAAAGGGAAGCAGAAGTGAACGTCTGGGCTCCTTCCTACTGATGTCTTCTCCCCACCTCTCTGTTCCACGTGGGATGAAGGGTAAAGTGTACTGAAGAAAAGCCTACTGCACAGAGATGCTGTGTCACACTCTCAAATCACTTCCCTTCCAAATAGAAGGTCAGGAGTCTCTCCACCCTCACAACAATTTTAGGGCTAAGGACTCAAGGGTCCCAAAACACAAGGGTGAGGTGCATAGGCCTCTGAAAATAACAAGGTCACATCACATTTTCAGGCCAGCCAATTTGTTTTTCTTCTATATATCTTCCAAGATGAGAATCTAATTATTACAAGGATGACATTCTATAAACCAACCAACACTTTATATTCATATAACATTCACTAACTTAAATAATTAATCTTGATGTACTTATGCATTTTTTGTTACTATAATGAAATACAGCCTGTGACAGGCTACTTTATTAAGAAAGATGTTTGTTTTGGGTGGTGATTCTGGGGGTGCAAGGTTAAGGGTTTATACAAGGGGATGGCCTTCGTGTTGGCAGTGTCCTGAGGCCATGCAGGGCATCACAGGCCAAGAGACAGGGAGTGCTTGTTGTCTGTGTTTATCTGGTCTCTCTCCCTCTTCTTATGAAGTCACCAGGATTTAATCATGGTGGCCTACCCTAATCCCCTTATCTAATTCTAATCATCTCCCGAAGGCACAACAACGTCTAAACACAAATTAAGATACCACACTCTTCATATCCCCCAGTGGGGATTAAATTTCCACTGAAACCTTAGAGAACACTCAAGCCACATGCAAACCATAGCCTCTGGGAAAACAAACATTCATTCCATGGCTGTGCTGTATCTCATAACATTTTCTAGTCTTCCTTGGCTATTGCCTTCACCACCTAGAGCATATTTACTTTTTACAGTTCATAATAGCAAATAGTTCTTTAGGAATATAACTGACTCACAATAGCTGTTCTCAAAACTTTTGATCTCAGGATCTTTTAAAAGTAAAAATTATTGAGAATCCCAAAAAGCTTTTGAGTAATTGAAATCTGTATCAATATTTAACATGTTAGAAACTAAAGTTTTAATACGTATTATTCATTTAAATAACAATGAATACATTGTTAATGTGTTTTATGAAAAAATACTATTCTCAAAACAAAAATAATAGGACCACGGATTTAGCTCAGTGGTTCCGGCACCTGCCTCGTAAGCGCAAGGTCCTGAGTTCAATCCCCAGTACCAAAAAAAAAAATTTTGTGACACGAGTAGCATTACTTTATATTTTTTGTCAATCATTGTGAAGTCTGACTCAATAGAACACAACTGGATTTTTATGTGCTTCTGTTTTTAATCTGTAGCAATGTTGTTTTAATTGAACTATATGAAGAAAATCCAGACTTTCACACACTGTTACTGAAACAGGAAGATTACTCAAATCGTCTTTTCAGAACCTTGAAATATTCTTCTTTGATATTTTGCCAAAATTCAGCAAGTGGTAGTTTCTTGATGATTCCTTGGAAAATAAAATTATTTGTCAATAAATTTTTTAATTTTCAAAATAAATCAATAAATTCTGCATATTCTGCTACATTAACATCCACTGGTATGTCTGGCACTTTGAAAAAAATCCTCTATCCTTATATAACTGTTTTGACATCATGTGTTGGTTATTTGGAAAATATGGGTTCACTGACTCATGCAGATCTTCCAAACAGTCACACATTTTATTATACTGTAGAATATTATCACACACTGTGAAACTGCCAGAAAACCACTGTACTCTCCTGAGAGTGTGAATATAAAGGACACCTTAGTATTCTCAAAAAGCAGTTTGAGTTGGGCCAGGGATTTAGAGCAGGGGCCGGGGATTTAGCTCAGTGGTTCTGCCGCCTGCCTCACAAGCTCAAGGTCCCCAGTTTGATCCCCAGTACCAAACCAAACCAAACAAAACAAAAAAGCAGTTTCAGTTGCTGGACCCCCAAAAGGAGTCTCATGGTCCTCAGGGTTTCCACAATATACTTTGAGAACTAAACTTGTAGGAAAAATTTACCATCTTTCCATTTTAACTCTTAGCAGATGTGTTCACAAAGTAAACAACATGAAACATATAGTTTAGAAACTTTATACTTCCAGCGACTTAAAATGGGGGGTTCCATTGTTAACAAGTATTTTGATTGATATCATTTCATCATTTTATATCATACAAGGCAATGAAATCGACCAAATTTAGTTGCCAAGGTTGACCCAGATCACACAGTTAGAAGTAGGTGAGTCAAAGTCTCCAAAACTTCCCAGTCACAATAAAAAAAATCTTTTTAGATTGAAATTATTATAATAGACATACTAGAGGTTTTTTTAACTGTATATTCTTTTATTGGTACATTTTAGGTGTACAAGAAAATGATACTCATTATTGGAAATTTACATGTTTACATAATCTCTCTTGGTTCTTATTTTTCCCCCTTCCACTGCCCTCCCTACAACCCCTCTATCCCTCACTATTTAAAAAGGCTTTCTTTCTTTTCTTTTGTTTCATTTTCTCATATTAATTCCATTCCCTTCCTTCCTTTCACCTACCCCTTCCCCTTTGCCCCTTTCTTTCTATTTCACATCATCTATTATATCTTTCAGTCTTATTGACACTTTCAGTTTCTCACACTAGAGAAATTATTCTATATTTATATATGTGTCCTATTTATTTCACTTAAGAGTATCACCTCAAAGTGCACCCATTTAGCAACAAATGTCTCTAATTTCTCGATTTTTACGGTTGAGTAGTACTCCATTTTATTTTTTTAAAAATCCACATTTTCTTTATCCAGTCTCCAGTTGATGGGCATTTGGGCTATTTCCAAGTTTTAGCTATTACAAAGAGTGCTGCTATGAATACAGGTGCATATCTATCACTGTAGTATGATTCTTTTAATTCTTTGGGGAAGATACCCAGCAGAGTAATACCTGGGTAAAATGGGAATTCCAGTGCCAGTTCTTTGAGCTATCTCCATACTGATTTCCTCAGTTGTCCAACCAGTCTACACTTCCACCAGCAGTGGAGCAGTGTTTCTCTTTCCCGCAACCCCACCAGCATTTGTTATTGGTTGATTTCTTGATAGCAGCCATTCTTTCTGGGGTGAGGTGGAATCTCAGTGTTGTTTTCATCTGCAT
>NW_004624917.1:1533668-1550570 GCF_000247695.1 Heterocephalus glaber
TAAATTATAAGTTTTAATGAAAGTGATCTCTAAATGAAATAGGACTATGTCCTTCATTTTTTTCAATTATTTCATGTACCTGTGGATGAATATTCTATTCAATTGATCAATAGATAGATGATAAATATAATTTCTGAGAAATTTAATTCCCAGCCAGTGCATGTAGAGAAGCCATCCTCCATTACTCTTTACAATAGGCACTGTGGAGCCTACCAAATTCCTGCAGAGTTCCAGCCCACATACACATAATTACTGCATCCATTAATACCACAGGTGCCTCTACCTCCCCCGCATGGACCAAGCTTCAGTATCACCCTTTATGCCCATCGTAGCACCTGCAGTCCAGTTCCAATCCCCAGCCCCACACACAGAGTCTCGGACTTTTCTAACAAATGCTTAAAGGACCTGAGTGCATAAGCAGAAGTGCAGAGGGTTACAGTTCCATTGGACAAATTTTGACTAGTGAAATGTAGGACATGTTTAGTGGCTAATGAACAAATTCCTGCCTTTCCACTTCCCAAGAAACTGAGAACAATTGCTTCATAAAGCTGTCCAGACAGGCAGTAATTCCACATATAACTAAATAACCAATCAGGTTTCTTATGAGACTGTGGCCAATATAATAATTCACCATCTTGTACTTTGTTTTTTATCCTTCAAGACCCCACTTCTTGTCTCTCACTATCAATTACCTAAAATTCATCAATTCACTCATGCAAACAAATTAGTACCTGAGCTTTGTTATAGGTTTTATTTCCTTGAGAACTCAGACTGTTATAATATAATATGATATAAATGTAAATTAATATACAAATACAAATTATTAAATATAAATATATTTATATAAATAAGTATATTATATCATATAAATAAGTAGATGAGAATGAGCAGAGTTCTCTTATAACAAGTTAACTCAGTATCTTAAACTCCTATGTGATATTGCCTAAAAACTTACATCATGGCAGATCACCCAAAATTGGCTGTAATGATTATTGGTGTACTTTTAAAATGGGCTTTTCTCCATGCTTTTGAGAGCAAAGAATTAGATACCAACTTACAAAAATTTGTGTTGTCCACCATTAAAGTATTCACTTTCCTCACACTTATACCAATATTTCAAATTGTTCCTTTGTCTGTTGACCTAAAAGTTTACACTCCCAAGGGCAATGTACCAAGCAATACATCATACAGGTGAGAAATCTGACTTTCTTTAGTAAACTGAGAGAATAAAGCCAAGAGCTTGAGAAGTGTGAATTGTCACATAACTTTTCAGTCACTGGCTAAGCCCCCGTTTCTTCCTATCCCCTTCAGCTCCTCCTTGTGAACCTCCTAGATTCACAATGTTCATACCCTGAACCCACAGCCTACCCCTATCTTTGCTACTTTTGCCCTCATGGGGTAGCTGAATGCAAAGTGCTGCCCTATATTTTGTGGTCTAATTTCTTAATTCCCTTCAACCTCACTACCATAAGGCATCATGTAACATGTTTCCAGTACTGAGAAGCTATGGGCAGCCAGAGAAAATGAAAAGCAGAAGAAAACCTTTAAATCTTCACTGTTATCCCAATCCAAAGAAAACACAAAATAAAACAAGCAACAAGCCAGAATGATCCTTAGATGCCATACTGGAATACATTTGTTACCTCCTCTCTTTTGTCTGAAATCAATCCATTCTTCTTTTTGCCCAATGAAAATATAATTCTTTGCTGCACTGGAAAGATCAATCTTGTACTTGGAAGGGCTAGCCATGTTTTAATGTCTGTCCTTCCTCCCATGGGGACAATCCAAGACAAAAATAGCCATCAGCACTACCTATCCCCATGCCTAAGCTAATTAACCAAGACTGACATCAGGAAAGGATCTGCCAAACAATCAAAGTAGGATTTGTTACCCTAAGTACTGAGCTAAGAACACACATGAACACACTCACAACTCCTAAAGAAAAAATTATTTTCAGAGACAGTACAGTCTAAATTCATGCTAAAATAGTGTGTCTATTAGGATAAGGATCCACTGTACAAAATTAAAACCCTAAGAAATTATATTCAACAAAGGATAGTTGTATTTCTTTGACACAATGAAGAAGCCTGCAGGACAGTCACGAGCTGCTATGGTCAGGACCTGAGCCCCTTCCTAGTCATCACCTCATCTCCTAAGATCGGGCCTTCGTCTTCATGTTTACAAGACAGTCATTTGGGCTTCAAGCTTCACATCTAAGACCCTAGCCGAAGGCTTTCCCTTTAAAAGGAGACCTCTGGAAATTTCACATTATATTTATACCTACATGTCATTGGCCAAAAAAATTCAATTTTCCCTGCCCATAAAAAAAATAGTGTTTTGCCTTATTATAAAAATTGTTGGCTTACACAGTATGGCCGGCGACATTAGCTAGCTCTCGCTCTACTCTCTCTAACGGGAAAGCCGAGGACTACAAGAGACTCAACTGTATCTGCCTCTATTTCCAAACAGACTCACGTTCAACTTTCGCTCAAACAAAAAAGCCGGGAAAATTTTATTAATCCTTTTAAAAAACGTTAATATAAAATTATAGCTAAAAAAGGAACCTGAACTTTATAGCAACACAGCTGGAACAATCCGCAGCGGCGGGAGAAGAGATATAATTTAGTTAATTTTCTGTGGTTGTTGGTTGTTCGCTAGTCTCACAGTGATGGAAGCTGCACATTTTTTCAAAGAGACCGAGAAGCTGCTGGAGGTATGGTTCTCCCGTCAGCAACCCGACGCCAGCCAGGGATCTGGGGATCTTCGCACTATCCCGAGATCTGAGTGGGATGTACTTTGGAAGGATGTGCAATGTTCAATCATAAGTGTGACAAAAACTGACAAGCAGGAAGCTTATGTACTCAGTGAAAGTAGCATGTTTGTCTCCAAGAGACGTTTCATTTTGAAGACATGTGGTACCACCCTCTTACTGAAAGCACTGGTTCCCCTGTTGAAGCTTGCTAGGGATTACAGTGGGTTTGACTCCATTCAAAGCTTCTTTTATTCTCGTAAGAATTTCATGAAGCCTTCTCACCAAGGGTACCCACACCGGAATTTCCAGGAAGAAATAGAGTTTCTTAATGCAATTTTCTCAAATGGAGCAGCATATTGTATGGGACATATGAATTCTGACTGTTGGTACTTGTATACTTTGGATTTCCCAGAGTCAAGTAATCAGTCAGCCAGATCAGACCCTGGAAATTCTGATAAGCGAGCTTGACCCAGGAGTTATGGACCAGTTCTACATGACAGATGGTGTTACTGCAAAGGATGTCACTCGTGAAAGTGGAATTCATGACCTGATAACAGATTCTGTCATTGATGCCACACTGTTCAATCCTTGTGGGTATTCAATGAATGGAATGAAATCGGATGGAACTTATTGGACTATTCACATCACTCCAGAACCAGAGTTTTCTTATGTTAGCTTTGAAACAAACTTAAATCAGACCTCCTATGATGACCTGATCAGGAAAGTTGTGGAAGTCTTCAAGCCAGGAAAATTTGTGATCACTTTGTTTGTTAATCAGAGTTCTAGATGTCGTACAGTGCTTTCTTCACCCCAGAAGATTGAAGGTTTTAAATGCCTTGATTGCCAGAGTGCTATGTTCAGTGATTACAATTTTGTTTTTACCAGTTTTGCTAAGAAACAGCAGCAACAGCAGAGTTGATTAAGAAAAATGAAGAAAAAACACAAACAGAGAACACACATAGAAGGTGGTGGCTGCTTTCTAGATGTTGATACCAGGGGCTATGCTTTCCATAACCACCACCTTGTAGTTGCAGAAAGCCCTAGATGTAATGATAGTGTAATCATTTTGAAGTGTATGCATTATTATATCAAGGAGTTAGATATCTTCTGTGTTTAGGTATTCTATGCCCCTCTTGCTGTGAAATTGAAGTGCATGTAGAAAAATTTTACTGTATGAAACTTTACAACACTTGTGAAAATAATTCAATTTGGTTCATGCACAGTGTACTATTTCTGCAGGTATCATCCAAGATTCCCCACAGACAAGGCTTTCATCCTCATTTGGTGTTGGCCTCAGCCTAATAATCTGGGACTGTTCTATTAAATTGCTGCCAGGATTTTATATCCAGTTACCTCCACTTTCTAGAACATATTCTCTAGTAATATTATTGAAACCAATTTCTACTTCATAAAAATGTTTTTGCAACAGCGATTAAAGTTTTTCTTCCATGAGTCAAGTCCTCCCAAGAAAATAATTCCAGTTACTCATTGTGTGTATTACTGTTTTAATAATTGTTCCTGCATTTGTAGTCCTTGATTTCTTCCCTCACCATGGTGTCTTTCCCCCACCTCCAGGCCCCCAAATAAAAGCAATACACTGTTATACCATGGGTTTACATATTAATCTTATACCCCAGATGGGATGCGGGAGAGGTGGGGTATGGTCCCTTGGAGTTAATTTTCTTTTAAGGGGATGAGAATTGGCCTCCTTTTGAAGATGAGGAAGAAAACTGAATGTTTCCCCCAAAGAAACATCTCCACTGTTGATTAGCAAGCAGGGAAGAGTAGATCCATAGAGTTTGTAGATTGAGATAAGGGTGTACTGGCTGAACTGTGTGAAAGCCATCTGCTATTCTGCGCTTTTCAGTCAATGAAATTAAATGCTCATGGAGTACCATGCCTTTGTTTACTTGCTAAGTAGTGGTATAAATGGATTTTTGTTACCAAGTAGACATAAGCAGGCAGATTTAGCAGGAAGACTGTCCTTGATTCATTCAGTAAGTCCAGTCAGGTTGGATCATTCACTCTTTTAGCAGTGATTGCCACTAATCTTTATACATAGTATAGTATAAATCAGTCCAAAGCAGAATTTTGGTGGCTTCTTCATTTGTGACAGTTGCGTGGTTTTGTGATTCATCTGAGTGTTCTGACCCGATCTATTAAAGTATGATTTTCGTTTCACCATGGCTTTCACAGGATCAAATAAATGGCTGTCCAGGTTTTTCAGACCTAACACTGTACCGGAATTAATGGATTAATAGATAAACAATTAAAATTCCAAAAATATCTAGTAGCAAGTGACTAGAAATAGAAGCTTTCAAGAGTTGGCGTCTTTCGGCTATATTTCCAAATACTGTGATTTAAGTAACTGAGAAGATAGCAGAATTGGCTAAATTTTGTACTCATAATATTTTCTTGATAATGTCTGGATTGATGCAATGGTGTTTTTGTTCCTTCCGTATTTATAAATGAAACACCATTTTTTAGTGTTTCTAAACAAAATCTACTTGGTTTGAAATCAAGTGGTTGGAACACTGTTTTGACTTTAATTTTAACACCACTGATTCAATGTTTCATTAAAGAAGCCTTCAGTCAACTTGATCAGTTTGATTCTGTAATGAGCACAGTGCCTAATGTTTTGACTTGCTCGTTTGTGAGGACCAATGCTCAAGGTAGATTTTGTTTTTGAACAGTATCCCAGTAGCTTTGGTGACTATGGCTTGGGATCTGATCCCCCTGCCCCCAATACCTAAGAATGCTAATGTTAAACTTGCCCAGATTTGTGTAGAACAAACCCTAGAAAAATGAAAGCTGTAGATTGAATAGTAATCCTAGTGTGGTAAAGGAGGGAAAATTTTGGTGCCGTAATTTCTCTTCTTTGGTGTTGGATTAAATCATCTGAAAAATATTTTGTACCACAGTTTAAGCTTCAATAAAAGTTTGCTTAATTTTCAAAAAAAATTGTTATATCAATACTTGAGGCTCCGCATGAAAAATAGGATCCATAAAAAATAATAGGATCCATCACATGTTTTACTGAAGACAGAACAGTTATTTCTTTAAGGTTTACCCTAAACCTGAGAGAAGCACTGATTTTTTTAAATCTAAGTTTAATTCTTAGTCTTGGGGGCATCCTCCTTTCATTAATCCTTACACTCTGAATAGAAGTAGTATAAAAATTCACTATGTCCTTGTTAAAAAAAAAAGCATTCATAGTAGAGGGAGGGTGAGAGGTGGACAAGTTCATTTTAGGTTTATTCACATCTTACTGTCTTCTTATTTTTACTTATGTTAAATTTAATATATCTAATGGGCATCAGCTCCTTTTTTATACTACACTAGATGCACTTCCAAGAATAACAGAAAAGTAAATTTTAAATAGCTTACTGGGGAAATGGTAGACTGTTATTCAAAGGAATGCGTGAAAAGAGAATTTTCAGTGATGGAAAGGTTAAACAGGAAGCCAATGACTTCTGAAAAATGGAAGGTGTTTTCAGCTAACCAACAAACTAGAAGCTTTCTACTTTTTCCAGAAGCAAAAATTATCCATATGATTCATTCCGCTGATACACAAAAATAAGGTAAGAATTCTTTGTAAGCCTAGGGAATCTATGTGAGGCATTTTTCAAAAGGCTCACTGAAGCAAAGTTTCAGTATCTTTGTGTAGCACAGATCTAGTCAGATGAAACTATAAATGCTAATAAGCTTTAATGTTTAAAGTGCAAATTTTCAATAAATAAACTGTGTTCACTGCTACAGAAGGATGAGTGAAATTTGGAAAGAAAGAAGGTAAATGGCAAATGATTAACAACCTCTTGGAAAAGAAAACTCAGGGAAAAAAAAACTCAGGAAAAATTAGAACACAGATATTTCTCTTAGATAGCTGGTATATTTAATTATCTAATAAAAATTAAACTTAAAATAATATACCACAATGTACATTGTTTTTACTTTATTATACATAGATGAATTTATAAGATGATCTAAAATACTACATGCATCCCATTGTTCTCCAGGTCACACAAACCTGGGAGTACAAACTGACTCATATAAGCAGCTTAACGCTAAAAACAATAGCCTGTGAAGAAGCAAGCTATGTGACCAAAACAAAAGATGACACATACACATATACAGAATCATCTCTTTATAACAAAGGTTATGCCACAGTATTATGGGGAGCAGATGGCCCTGGCAATAAATGCTGCTAGACCAATTGGATATTTGTACAAGGAGAAAATATACCTTTACTTTGAATCTCACACCATACATCCAATTAAGTCCCAGGCGATTATAGATCAAAATGTGAAAGGTAGCCAGTAAACATAAGAGGACACCTTCATGATATTGGAGAGAGTAAAGATTTCAGAAAAAAGAATATAGAAAGTGCTAGGCATAAAAGAAGATAATTAATAAACCGAAAATAATAAAGTTAAGAAAATTTCTATTACTCATGTTGTGTTTATCAGACACCATAAGAAAATGAAAGGCAATCCAAAGAAAGAAAAAACACTTATAATACACATCCAAAAAATGGTTCATATCCTCAATATATAAAGAACTCCTGCACAGAGGTAATAAAAAGACAACACAATAGGAAAATGAGCAAGAGACTTTAGCAGAGTCTTTATGAAACAGGATAAAAATAACCAATAAACATGAAAATGTACAAGAAAAAGAAAATTAAAATCAACCACAGAGTGATACACTCTGCTCCATGTCCACCAAAATGGCTAAAATAAAAAAGACAGAAAATACCTATTGCTGACAATATGAAGCACTGCTGGAAAGAAAAAACTGGTACAACCATTTTGCAAACTTTATTACTGGCATCTGCTAAAGACAAACCAAACCCTACTCTATTACATAGCAATTTCACTCTTAGGTAAATACCCACAGAAACGTATAAACATATTCACCTAAAGACATGTACCATGATATTCATAGAATTATGACCATCAATACCCAAACATAAAAACTACCTAAACACTCACCAATAGTATAATAAACAAATATAGTATATTCAAACAACTAAATTCTATACAAACAATAGGAATGAGCCAACTACAACACAGATGTAGTTACAACATGCAACAACATGAATGAATCTCACAGAGACAGAGTTAAGAAGCCAGACATAAAAGAGAATAACTGTAGAATCCCACTTATGTTATGTATAAAAACAGCCTCAATGCAATGTATAAAAACTACTTGATGCAAATGGTTATAAGTAAGGGTATGGTTGCCCTTGTCGGGGATGTTGACTAAAGGGGATAATAGGCTCTGGGATGCCCAATGATCCATTTCTCCATTGGCACACTGGTCACATCAAGATGTTCAGTTTGTAAAGTTTATCAGTCTATACACTTAAAATATGGACACTTTTCTACGTGCATACTAGTAATAAAAATTTTTAAGAACACATTATGAGCTTGGCCAGAATCCAAAATTGCTAGCTGTGATTTTGAGCAAATGACTTATGCTTGGAATTTCATGCTGGTAAAATTGGAATAAAAAGTGTCTATTTCACAGACCTATAGAGAAGATTACCATTAAGTAATAAATGGATCCCCCAAAGTCAACTGAGTATAAGTATAAGTCATATTGAAAAGGTGACCAAAAAGACAAGGCTGGGTATTCTAGGAGTTGAGCTATGCCATCCAAATCTATTTCAACCTTGGGTTTCATTTGTCATTACTTAATGGCAAACGTCTGTTCTGGTTTAAATATTAGTAGAGGTAATTGTGGATTACATGGCTATCCGGGATTTCTAAGATAAAGAGTTAATTGGTACCAATTTTGCCATGTATGGAGAGACTGAGCTGGAGGGTTTTTTTTTTCCAACTTCCAGAGTCAAGATTGTCTCCTACTTCCTAATTTAACAGTTCTCTCCTCTCCATTTTTCTTCTCTCTTTGAAGACAACAAGAAATTTACCCCACTTATGTTTGAGATTATAGACAAGGAAAGAAACATCAACCTCCTCAATATCTGAATTTGCACTTTGAAGAATGAGAAATTATTAAACATGTATATCACTTGAATGAATAAAACACTCAATAATGTATTGGCCATTTCCTTCTCCAATTCATTGTTAACTCACTCTCTTTGCACACAGGAGCTCTCCATGCCAAAGCAGCACACACACGCCAATGTAAAATAACAACTCTGTTTTACTGTTATAAGAAACACTTTATTCTGAGTCAAATATGAGTGACCATGGCCCAGGAACACAGATTCAAGTTACCATGAACTTTTATAGCCACGGAAAGATCATAAATGAATACAGTTACCAAATACCTTCATGGGAGCATGAGGTAGGCAGGCTCCAATGAAGAAGAGAAATCTTTTCCATGAGATTCAGATGTTAACTTATTGCCTTCTTAGCTGTAGGGTTGGTGGATGTCTACTAAATTTAGTAATACATCCTTAGAGTTTGGCTTAACAGCCACAAGAATGGTAAGTCAGATACAGAAGCTGAAAACAAATGGCTATCAAAAAGACAGATAACCCAAGATAATCTTGGTTCTCAACCTAATATTCCATCTTTCCACCATCGTGGTGTTCTAATCAGCCAAGGTCAGAGTCTGCAAGATCTTTCATTTAGATGAAACTTCTTCAGAGAACTTCAGTTCCATGAACTCTATGGAATCAGCAAAATACCATAGCTAGGCCATGTCCCATTCCCTCCCCCAAGAAAAGAGAAAGCCTTTCTTCCCCTTTAGGTTAGAAAGAAACAAAGGAACCTGCCCTTCATAATAGTGCCTTACAGAGTTTTCAGAGTAAAAGCAACTCTAAATCTTGGCAGCATTTGAAGATCATTGCTTCTTTTTACTGTGTAGAGTCACTGGGTAGTGTAAGAAACCTTGAGAACCAGAATAATATACAGTATGGAGCTCAACTCTTCCTTCAGGCCATACCTTGTTTTGGGGCTCAGGCTGACCATTCATTTCCTAAAGATGATCTCAGTCCCTGTGGCAAACACACTCTGGTCTACTAGATACGTCTAGATATGGCTGATTCTCAAGAAAAAAACCACAATTATACTCAAACAGGCTTTATAAGCCTCAGAGTTTAAAGAACATTCCATACAGCTCTAAAGATGGATGTTGGTGCCAGGTGGAGCCATGGAGGAATGGAATGAAGAGTCTTGAGCCCTGAACAGTTGCAGTAATCAGCAATCTTCTGGAAATAGATTTTCATCTCTCTTCCTAGAGACCATGTCTTCCTAATGCATGCTACACTTCAGCATTCAAGCAACTCCACCCCCTCTTCCACCCAAGAAGACACCTCAGAATGTATGAGAAACCAAATGCCATTTAACTATACATGCAACCTTGACCATGCTCCAATCTACTAAAGTGGAAAAGCATTCACAACAATTTGTTCCTACTCACCACATCACCAGTCCTTTTGACCACTGAATACGTCATACTTCCACACTTCTGTAACAGTGAGAATCACTACCCCAACAAGAGTCAATTCATCAACATTCATTGGCCTACCAAAGACAAAAGTCTAAATCAGGCTAATTTGGAAAGAAAAAAGCCTCAATTGAAAGTAGGTAGGGGAATGTCAGATATACAAGCTGCCTGGCCTCTCCTTGTCTCTGTTTTTCTTATCAGCTTCCTTCTCTCCTAGGGTCTGGCTTCCGGCACATTGCAGAGAACATGGTCACCCTGAACTCCTGGGTGCTCTCAGCCACCACAGGGGCTTTTCCACATGTATACTACATGAAAATTCTCAGAAGGTCAGTGGTCAGCAGCACCACTGTCCAATGCCTTCCCCCCAAAATTACTCAATGAGGGTCCAAGGGCCTGGGCTCCAGGGTACAGTCAGTCTTCCAAACTGAACAAATCCAAAGGAGGGGACACTACTGCTATCTGTAACAAAGACAGATTTCTTTCCAGATGAAGCCTGGTTTCTATCCTGATGATGATATGTATTGAATGCAGGGGGCAAAGCTAGCAGAATAATGCACAAAAGGAGCCAAAATCAAAACAAATGGAGAAACAAAATAAGTAGTTTTTCTCAGTTAGAAATAGCTAGATGTTAGGTTGGAATCAGAATTGGATTGAATATCAGAGCAGTCCGAAAGAGAGTGAAAGGAAGTTGTTTGTGACCATCTGATGGCTCCCCATGATAAAGTACTGATCCCCATCTTTAATAATAACCAGTAATAAGCACACTACATGACTCTGCTCTCTAATATTATGGGTAAAACTGTGCAGGCCAAATCAAATGCAATTACTGCTTAAGGCGGAATGGATGAAAACCCACAGCTCCTACACATTAAAAAGATTCAGTGGGTGAAAGAACTAAAGAAGAAAGATGTAATAATGTTTTTATGATTATTATTTCCATTGTTATTATTTTGGTTTGGGTTATTATAATTATTATGATGATAATTACTTTTTTATTGATACTTTCCCTTCAGTTTATCTTAAGATGGAAACAATAACTGCCCAGCTCTCCTTATAAAAGTGCCAAGGGAGTAGTTGGAAGTAATGATGAAAAAGTCTTTTTCTTTTATACTAGTCCTGCTATAAAAAGGGGTGGTTACTCTTTCTATAAAGGTAGCCTATGTCACATAAAATAAAGGCACATATTTTTTCCAAAGCTGTTCACTCCAATCTGAAAATAACTTCTTCCTTATGAAATGGCGTATTTAAATGATTATTAATCAAACCCTCTAAACTTCCCTTTCTTACATCATATGCAGAATTGATAAAGAGGGCTTGGCTCAGGTTTCTAAGCCCGAGTGTCATTTTTCACCCACGTTCCAGTGCTCTGTTAACTTCACTGATTAAAGAGCTCACATAGCTGGATCTTGTGTGATGAGTTTTTTTGAAAGAAGAAGAGCCAAGATTAATTGATCTTTTGTCTCTGAATAATACTATTTGATGGAAATTTAATAGGAACTGGTAGATTTTAATATTACTAGAGAGCCATAGAGAACTTGACATTTCAATTTGTTTCTGAATCATTCACATAGCCAAAGAGCCAGGAATATATGTACGTTAATAAGCTTTCTGACAGCACTGAGGAGGAGAAGGGGAGAAAGAACTACTGAGCTCACTCATCCATAGGAAACATAGCAAGAAATGAGCTTGAGCTGCACAGAGAGATTTCTCTTCAGGCACCTTTACTAGCTGGAGAAAAATAAGTGTATTACTCTGAGAGATCATTCCAGTGAAGACCCAAGTTTAAGATTATTTGGACTTGCAATACATTAGAAGACTTAGAGAAGTTTCTTGATTGCTCCCCCACCTCCCCCAGCTGTGGTGGGAGTTTGCCACCTGCTCTGGGCCAGGACGGTGCAAGCAGCTTGTGCTCCAGCCTCATCTGCAGTCCTCCAGCCTTATCCCCATTAATCACACCCATCGGCAGCAGCCCTTCCCCTCCTTAGGTCTCAAGACCTTCTCAGAGCCCAGGCCCTCCAGTCACAGGAGGCAGCCACCTCTCTTCAAGACAGCAGGGCTGAATGTGCCACCTTTAAAGCATTTGTGCTCTAGATAGAGCGAATCATGTTTGATTATTAAGAATGACATTGTAATGGAGTCTTCTGCACCAGGCCAGCCTAATATCTGACAATTCCTACAGCACAAAACACTGACTCCCACATGGGGCCCTCAGAGTGTACTGCTTAGAAAAGTATAGTTTCTAATCTGAATAAAGACATGGATTTTTCCCAATATACTTTTTATTTAGAGCACACAGATGAGCTCTCCTTTGTAATCTTGGTAATTTTAAAGTTTACCTTTCTAAAAAGTGGACTACTTTTAGAATAAGATATAAAAGTATTCAAGTGAAGATTTGGTTTATTTTTTTAAATTAATGTATACATAGCTTTTGAAGAAAAAACCAGACAATTATACCACATCCTTTAAGATGCCGCCCTCATGGGAACTAATAAGCCACTGTTGCCATCTCTGGCCTTCTGAGGTCTTGGCACCTGATAAATCACACATCATTCATGGCTCCCCACATGCATTCATCTACAGATTCATTTGTCCTGCAAACTGCACAGGTGAATCAATCTGTCTCCTTAGTTTTCTTTCACTTTGACTTTGTTGTTTGAATTAATATTAGCTAGGAATGTTAGGATGCAAAATGCCCCCTCAAGATGTCCATACCCTAATTGTTGTTTGAATTAATATTAGCTAGGAATGTTAGGATGCAAAATGCCCCCTCAAGATGTCCATACCCTAATCCACTTCTCTAGTGCATAGGCTCCTCACATGGGAAGACATAGGCTCTCAAGATGCATTGTGTATCATAGGTTATCCAGGTAGGCCCAGTGATGTAATCACAAGGATGCTTACAAGAGGAAGGCAGAGAAAGATATTCCCACTGAGGGGAAAGGGATGGGAAGACAGCACCAGAGGCCAAGTGATAAGCTCATAGAATTTAAAAAAGGACCACCAGACAAGAAACAAGTGACCACCAGGCACCAAAAAGGTTTGAAAACACATTCTTTCTTCAGAGTTTTCAGAATCAGCTCTGCCAACATTTTGACCTTAGACTAGTGAAATGATTTCAGACCTCTGACCTCCAAAACTAAGAAAATAAATCTGTGCTTTTAAGCCACCAGAGTTTAGTAATTTGTGAGAGATGCAAAAGGAAATGATTATGCCATGTCTTGAATATTTTATTATCCAATAAATATACAAAAATCCTTAAAATTAAAAGGAGGCTTTTTAACATCTTTGTTTGGGAAGTTATTTATTTAGGAAGCTTATAAACTGGCATTCAAGATAAAAATGAAGGAGCCCATCTCATAGTTGTATGAATAAATGATCAAAAATTATTTACCAAATACCTCCTACATGCAAGGCATTGTGAGAGTCAGTGGCATAAGGCACATTGCCCCTGATATTAGAAGTCAGAGCAGAGCTGCCTTTGTGGAAGGAGAAAGATTAGTGACCGCAAAGAAGATCAGGAAAACACAGGAGACTTGAGGGACCCAGGACAGTCTGTTTCCAGAAGTGGGTACTGATTATGCAGTATTTTTAGTCTGCAAAATCTTACTAAGCTATGCACATATGAACATTGTTCTATGTGTAATATATTTATATATAGTACATTTATGTACAGATGCTGTTTGGCTTGGGATGGCGTTAGTCAGCTTTCCTTTACTATAACAAGTACCTGGGATAGTCAACTTAATAAGAGAAAAGATATATTTTGGCTCACAGTTTTGGAGGTTTCAGTCCATCACCAGTTGGCCCCATTGCTTTTGGGCTTGTGGCAAGATGGTACATAGTGGCAGGGAACCCCTGGTGGAATAAAGCCATTTGTCTCATGGCTGGGACATGAAATAGAGGAAGAAAAAGGGGCTGGAGTCTCAATATCCCCCTCAAAGCCATGCCACAATAATCAAATCCTTCCATTAGGCCCCACGTCCAAAAGCGCCATGGGCTAAGTATTTCATCTATGGGCATTTGGGGGATATTTATCCAAAGTATAACAGATCCGCCAGCTTGGCTGCACAGGGCTGAGCAGTTGCAAGCTGACTGAGACCTGCTTCCTCCTGCTTGCTCCACCAGCTTGCGACCCAGACAGGCTTGCTACCTGGACAGGGTGAGGACCCCCTCCGCCCCCAGGCAGGCCCACCAGCCGCCAGCTTGGCCTGCACGGGCGCCTCCAATAACAGGCCCTAACCCACCCCAGCTCCACCCCCACCCTCCACCCTGCCTCTGGCCTTTTGGCACTGGAGCTACTTGGTTCCACACTACCAAGGCACAGGGGGACACAGAAGATATTGTCCTGAGCTGCAGAAGTGAAGAACAGAGAAAGGGCCTCTCTCAGGCTCCCTGATGAAATCAAGCCCACTGGAAAAGTGAAGGGAATCTCTGCAATAAAGGCACACCAGACCACTGCACTTAGTAAGTTGGAGGGATCATCACCTCCCATTAGAACCTGGACTATCTTCAGGGGAAGGGCAGCTGAAACTTGCACTAGAACCTTGCAGAGTTTAACCCTGCAGGAGGTCAGGGAGCCCAGCTTGGGACTTGAAACAAGAAATCTGCCTGAATCTCATGAGTCCGGGACTAGCTTGCTGAGACTCACTGACTTATATCTGCACACTGCTGCCCACATTGTTTATTGTGACAGCAGAGACATACCCTGAAGGATGCCCTTCATTTTTATCCTTTATTTGTTATTTTCAAAATTACCACTATTTTTTGGCTCTTATTTTTAATACTTTTTTCTACTCTTTCAAAATTGTTGTGTTTCTTCCTTTTTTCTTTCTCTTCTATTTTCTTTCTCTCTCTCACTCTGCCTTGTTCCCTTGCTGTCCCATATTGTTCTTCGTCTCCCCCTTGTGTTCCTGTTCTGGCCCTAATTTATATTTCTTCTTTATTTGTCTTTTCTTCTCTTTGCTTCTCTTGCCTGTGCTCTCTGGCCTCACTGCTAACCTTCCACTATCTGTCTGCCTATCTATTCCTCCCTCCCCAACTCCTTCTAACTCCCCATCCCAAAGGGTAAAGTTCCTATATTGAAGAGTTTATCCAATATACCCAAATGTTTGGTTGGTCCTTGATTTTGATTTTATTCACACAATTAAAGGTGATAGATTAATAACTGCCACAAATTGTCATTTTCTAAAATGTACTTGATGTTATGGTGCTGCTGATTGTATCACTTGGGCTAAGGTGTTGTGATTGATCTGAACAGATATCATGGCTGGTATAATGAAAATGAGATACCTCAGAGCCATTAGAGTCTCAAAACCTAAAGACCAGCTATATCTGGAAGACACCTCTGAGAAGCAATCATTCCAAAAGGATTCTAAATACATCAACAAAGATACTTACAATAAGCAACTTCAAAATATCAACACAGGAAATAAACCAAGGACAGTACCAAAAACAAAAATGAGAAGACATTTAAGCAACTAACAAAATCAGACTTCCACCCCCACAAAAGGCAAGTTCAGGGGGAAATGAGGTGGAAAAGTCTGATAATCAATCACTTGGACACCCTGAACTGATAGCACAGGAAGTAACAAAACAGATGAATGAGGATCTAGAAAAATGCAAAACAGAAATAATCTCACAGATAACTACAGAGATGGTAAGCAGAGTGAGAGACATGATTAGAGGCTCTAGAACAGAAACTGATTTAAAAAAATAGATGAGCTCAGAAATATGCTGGAAACCATGAATGCCCAGCATAAGAAAGAAATGGAAAACACGATCGCCCAACATAAGAAAGAAATGGAATCCATGAAACAGATTCAAACAGACATTCAGGACATTTAAAACTCCACTGAAAGCATGCAGAGCAGATTAAGAGAATCTGAAGATAGAATATCATATATAGAAGAGAGGACTGTGGTTAAGGACCATGAAACAGAGATTTCCTAAAAACAGTAAGGAACCATGAGAAATCAATCCAGCAGTTGCTAGATGATGCAAAGAATAACATAAGACTGATAGGAGTCCATGAAAAAAACAGGAGGAAGTAAAATTGGCATTAAAAAAGGGTTCACAGAAGTAATAGTAGAAAACATCTCAGACAAAGGTGGAGAATTGGACATACAGATAAGTGAGGCATATAGAACTCCACCTAGCCACAATCAAAAACTCTACACCTAGACATATAATAGTCAAGATCCCAGAAACCCAACAGAAGAACAAAATCATACAGGTAGTTAGAGAAAAGAAACAAATCACCTACAAAGAAAAGACCATCAGAATCACAGCAGACTTCTCAACACAAACCCTCAAATCAAGGAGAGCCTGGAGTGAAGTATTTCAAGTCCTAAAAGAAAATAACTTCAAATCTAGACTACTGTATCCTGCAAAATTTTCTTTCAAAATCGATGGGGAAATTAGACAATTCCATGACAAAGAACAACTGAGAAATTTCATGAACATCAAAGAAGGACTCCAAATGATTTGAAGAAATATCCTAGAAAAAAGACAGCAAAGGTCACAACTCCATGAGGGTCAATAGAGGGAAGTCACCAGGCAAGGTAAGAAACTAAAGGGAAAGGGGGAAAAAGAAGAAATAAAAGAGCCAAAAACAGTAAAACATCATGACAAGGATGAGTCAACATCTATCAATTATAACACTCAATATTAATGGCCTCAATTCACCAATCAAAAGAAATAGACTGACAGAATGGATTAAGAAGCAAAATCCA
>NW_004624917.1:1564581-1588985 GCF_000247695.1 Heterocephalus glaber
TTTGCAAATAGGGAAGGGTGGAGGGGGTGAAGGGAGGGCAAGGGAAGGGGAAAAAAATAAGAACCAAGATATTCATTTAATGGTACAAGATCCCAATGATGTATGTAACTGTATTTTATACCTAAAATGTACCAATAAACTTAATGAGAGTGGGGGAGAGGAAAAAAAAAGAATCCTGCTGTGATTCTGATGGGCTTTCCTTTATAAGTGATTTGTTTCTTTTCTCTAACAGCTTTTAATACTCTGTTCTTATGCTGAATTTCCAGAATCTTGACTATTATATGCTTTGGTGTAGCTCTTTTTTTTTATCATGGCTAACTGGAGTTCTATATGCCTCACTTATCTGTATGTGAAATTCTTTTTCTATGCTTGGGAAGTTTTCTACCATTACTTCTATAAACAGGATTTTTATGTCATTTGCACTATCGCCTGCTTTTTCACTGACTTTGATCAATCTTTTTGTTCCTCTTTGCACCATCTAGCACTGTTGGATGGATTTTTCATGGTCCTTGGATATTTTTAAGAAATCTTTCTTGTCATGATTGCTAATCCTGTCTTCTATATCTTATATTCTGTCCTCACATTGGCTTGTTCTATTGCATATACTTTCAATGGAATTTTTGATCTCCTATATATCAGTTTGAATCTGTTTCATGGATTCCATTTCTTTCTTATGTTAGGCATTCATGATTTCCATCATTAGCTCTTCTATTTTTTATCTGTATCTGCTCTAGAGTCACTAAGGATGTCTTTCATTATGGTCACCATCTCGTAGTTATCTAAGAAATTATTTCTGCTTTGATTTTTCTAGACCTTCATTCATCTTCTTTGTTACTTCTGCTGTTATCACTTCAGAGATTCCAGGTGGGTGGCTTTCATATTGTTCCACCTCATTGCCTCCTGAGGCTTTGGTGAGCTGGAAGTCTGGGATTGCATCTTGCTTCTGTTCTTATTTTCTATTTTTAGTTTTTTAGTTTAATTCCTGGGTTGATGCTTATAAATTGCTTATGGTGAGTAGATATATTGCTAGTATTTAGAACCCTTAGGAAATGACTGCTTCTCAGAGGTGTCTTCCAGGTTTAGCTGGCTTTTGGGTTTGAGTCTGTTGCAAGATCCTACCTCCTCAATTTATTGGGGATGAGAAGCTGCTGCCTACTTGACTCCAGCCCGTGGTTCTTTGGCATTGGTGTTGCTTATTACCCTTATGCAATCTCAGTCTTGGCACACCAGGAAAAGCAACTGATCAGAACAATCATGTCATCCTGGCTAAGGTAGTACAATCAGCAATAATAATAGCATCAAACACAGCCTAGATTATGACAAACTGTTAATTTGCCACTTTTAACTGTATGAACTAGATTTGTGGCTATCTAACAAAATCCAAAACAAACCAGAAAATTGTATACAGCAAACAAGCCCTCAATATGGTGATTTTACTTTCACAGGAGAAAATTCAAAAGGGGCTAGGGGGAAAACAGAGCAACAGAAGAAAAGAAAGAAATTAGAAACAAAGCTGGTGGACATAGGAAGATTGGAAGAACTTTGGGAAACTGGAGAAGAAGACAGGAGAGAAAAAGAAAAGGAATAAATAAAAACAAGAACAGAACAGAACAACAACAACAAAACAGAAACAATGCTCACATCCATATAAAAACAAGATCAAGAAAAAACAAAACAAAAATAAGAAAAGAAAAGAATAAAAGAGGAAGAAAACAAGAAAAAAAAAAAGTCCACTTCAAGGCATGTCTTCACCGTCACTGATAGACAAGGTGGGCAAACAGTCCAGATCCATTTTGATCAGTTCCAGCAATCCAGCCATAGACCCACAGCAAGGCAATGGAAATCCCAGCAAGCCCATATCTTCAGTTCCACTAAAGTTCAGGCTAGTCTCTGCCTGTGAGGCTGGGACCTGATTTGTTTCAGACACTCCATGTGCCTCCTGCCAGCTAGAATTTGGGTGCCTGCTGGCTGGAACTTGGTTCCTTGACTCCCTGCTCACTTAACTCAGCAGCTTCTCCCTGACACTGGAACTTCTAGATAGAGCCTGCAGCTGAGTTCTGAGCTCAGTTGGCCCTTCTCCAAGATGGCTGCTAGCCAATTGCCCTCTCCTGGGGGACATCTGAACCCAAATAACTCACCAGCCACTGAAGTCTGCTGTGTCCACTGCTCTATTCCACTGGCTCTGTTTCACTTTCTCTGTGAAAGTCACCAGTAGTTACTGTGCATCTGCAGGTTCAAGCTGCCTCTCCCATGCAGTGAGTCAGGGCTCAAGGGGAAAGCACCACTTACCACTTCCTTCTTCTTCATTGAAATCTCTCTCTTTGCTCTCCTCATGAGCTTCAATTCTCACTTCAGATCCTTCCTGGGTCCCAGGCACTCACTTCCTTCCTTCTTCTTTTCCTCAAGTTGTTACAGGAATCTCGGAAGGAAATGCTCAAAGACACAGAACTCAGGTAAAACAAATAAGACTTACTTGCAAGCCAGGGAGACTGCCAGAAACTGGTCTGGTCAAAGTCCGCCCCCTCTTTTGTTAGTCTCTTCTCTTTATACTTTTGTCAGTCAGTATCTCCTTCCTTGTGGTCTTTGATGTGTAAATACAATTCCGATTCCTACCTACAAGTCACAGACACAAGATACATTGTAAATTCACTTAGGCATTTGCAACTTTGTTAGGTTAAAATGTTATCTATAATTAAATTACTGGTTAACACCTTAAACATCAAGAACAACAGAAAAAGCAAATCTTAAAGGAATACACTACTAAGCAAATCTTAAAGGAATACACTACTTATTTTGCTTCTACAATTACCTTCATAGTCAATCTACTAAGCTACTTAAAACTTTTTCTATCAATGTGATTTACCGGAAGCTTCAGGTCTATGTGTACTTTTGCTAGCAAGGCATGGTAATTGTTTTTGTGTTTGGACACCTGGCCCAATTCAAGTGGGGGGGTTGCAGTTAAGAAATGCTGCAGGCATTTCCTTATCTAGGGATGGCGCTATTGCCTGTAGTCATTTTACATATTCCTTAACAAAGTTGCTATATTCCAGCATCTGCACATCAAATCTCAGAGAGGCTCTTTGTCTGCTGTTCACCACTCCACCATCTTCCCAGAACTCCCCAGTTTTGCTTTTTGAATCACTTTTATAACTAAACTTTATTAGAACAGCCATGCCTGTTGTTGTTTATTATCTATGACTTTTTATTATACAATTTCAGAGTTGAGTAGTTGTGACAAAGAGCCTAAAAAGTTTGTTGACCTCTAGTTTAGTCCAATAAAAACATGAGTTAAACTGTCTCTTGGGGAGGAGGGAATTCTGATTTATAACACTGTTGGTTTCCTTGGTGTAAATATTCCCACCCTTGCCAATTTCAGTCAACCAATATGAGGTCACCAACAGCAGAGATGTGGACAGATGGGCAGAGTTACACCTCCAAGCTAGTACAAGTACACCTCCAGAACACCACTGAGTGCAGAAATAATACTGAATGAAAGCCATAAATATGGCAGGAACCAAGCAAAACCTGGATTTATGTAGCCCTCAAAGTCATCCAAATGTGATCTACATTCCATCTCTAGCTCCTTTCTCTGACTACATTTGTATTCTGAGTGGGTTGTTGTTTTTTTTTTAACCAGGAATCAAACTCAGAACCTTGTGCTTCAAGGCAGGCACCAGAACCACTGAGCTAAATCCCTGGCCCCTGAGTGTTATTTTTCACTATGATTGTTCTTTACATGTGCATCATACAGATCAATTATTTAAATAACTCACAATAACTTGATAATGTTACATATAATTACATCATCTACTGAGCAGAGCTAAACATTGAAATAAAGACAAGTTGCAGAAATGGACTAAGAAAAGAAATTTTTGAAAACCCTGCACAGCAAAGCAGTTGATTAACTTGGGACATTTGGCTGTTGAGTCATATTTCTGCAGTCTGACATCCTTTTCCATTCCTATCAAAAATATTGATGGTACAGTATTTCTTCTTCAGATTTACAAGAGGAAAAGTCATTTGTTTTCTGAGTTGTGATCAGGAAAACTGAAAGAATCTCAGAAAGACCATATTTATATGAAAATAAAGAGGAAAAAACATAGAGCATGAAGGAATGAGGAAGATAGAGACCAGAACAAGTTAAGACTTCAAACAATTTTGAGCAAGATAAGGGAAGAAAGTAGAGGTAGTTCCCATACTATGAAATGCCAGGTGCTCGGAGACAAATTCAAAGAAGATTTATGCTCACTTCAGCAGCACATATACAAATGTAATGAGGATACCAGACAGTTTTGAGATATATAAAGGGATTTGCATTAGGAGACTCACTGAAAGATATAAGTGAAGGATCAATGGTTTTTCTAGGTGGGATTAATATTAGGTATTTTGGTCAGCTTTTTACTTGCTAGAATACACACAATTTAAAGGAGATGTTCATTTGGCTCACAGTTTCAAAGGGCCAGCTGACTCTTAAGGGAGGAACATCATAGAGGAAAGGGATCATGTAACAAAGCTGTCCCCTTTACAGTAGCCAGGGAGTAGAGCACAGAGGAAGAGCACCCCCAAAAGATGTACCCTCCAGAGTCACATGCTCAGTAACCTACCTCTTACATCTGGATCCCACCTCCTAAGAACATATTCACTGCTCCCATGATCGAGCCACCTGTCCAGGAGTCTCTAAATCTAGTCAAGTTGACATTTAAGATAAATGGGAACAAATCTATCTCTTGTTAACTTGACATCAAACCACACCTCTTAAAGCATAAACTCCAAATAAATAAAATAATGTCAGAATTCTGCCTAACATGATGTAACTGTCCTATGAACAATTGAAAACACAATAAGCCCTTCCCAGAGTCTCAATAGTTCTAGAATTGCTCAAAAATCCAAACTTTGAAACTCAGGGCAAACTCTGAGCTGTGACCCCTTGTAAAATTCAAAAAGTAAGTTACTTAATCTCAAGATACAGTGTCACAAGGAATGAAGAAAACCAGGACTACATGGAGTCCTGTAGCTCCATGTTCAGCATCTAGGGTAGTGATGGTAAAACTGTTTAGAGCTTTCTATGATAACAAGCAGCCCACTGTGACACACATGCCACAGGTTTTTCACTACTGATCTAGGGCATGTGGCATCAAGATGTACGTTACAGAGAGTTGTGCAGTCTCATCCTTATGGTCTTGTTGGCTACAGTCCCCATGATTTCACTCATGTGTTAACTTCACTCACGTCTTGCAGCTTTCCTCAGACATTCCTTCTTCCTGCATCTCCAACTTCCTGGAGTCTCCACTGGATCTTTGGCCTCACTATCACAGCTTCATTCTTTGCCCTTTCGTTGGCATATTTCTTGGCCTCTACAGTCTTCGTTTGACAGCTGTATAGAAGCCACAATGATCCCACAACTCTTGTATTCTGCATGCTTGAAAAACCAGCATCATTTGGATGACACCAAGGTCTGTGGCCAGTGCCAATAGTAGTCAGACTCCCTTGGACCATGGTTGCAGCAGCCTCCAAGTGCTTGTATAGATAAACAAGATGAAATGAATTCTGGAGAACCAATTTCATAAGTGGCCCTTCTTAAGCAAGGGACTCACTGGCTCTCTTCACAAAGGAAAATTTTATACTTATGCTCCTGTGAGCCTGCAAGGGTGGGGTCTTGCTAAATCCTGCAATATCCTCAAGGTAACTTTCTTATCATGATTCAGAGTACTTGATTTCTTTATAATGATGCTAATCTCTTCAGCAACCATACTTTCTTTGACCCCAAATTTACATATGGTACTTTTCTGGCCAAAATTTAAGCTTTCAAGTCCCTCTGCTCTGCTTTTTGCTCCTTATTTTCTCCATTAATCTGACTAAAAGCAGCCATCAGTGTCTGTGCCATAGCCTGAAAGTTGAGCTGCCTTGAAATTTCCTCCACTAGGTCACACAAAGTCCTAGGACATCACACAGACAAATTTTTTTTACTGGAGTGTAACTCATATGACTTTTAGTCCAATTGCCAATAAAGTCCTCATTCTTATCTGAAACCACCTGAGCCTGGCCTTTACCATCCAAGTTCCTATCAGCATTCAGCCTTCTGAGCTCCAACCATAATTTCCCATCAAGCTGAGCTTATAGCATCCTAGTGCTTCTCTGGATCATATCTCCAAACCTTTCTGAATTCCTTCTGCAAGCCAATTACAATCTTCTGAGCCACAGGGTCAGTTATAGTCATAGCAACAACCTTATTTTCTGTATTAGTCAGCTTTCCCAAGTTTGAAGCTTGCTGGATCCAAGGCAGAAACATCATGAGCCAAAACCTCTAAAACTGTGAGCCAAGTAAACCATTTCATCCTTTATTCTGCATGGGGTGGAGGGGGGGATTTGTCCCAGGAATGGGTAAATGGACCAGTATACTAAGCTAATTGTGTTTTACTGCAACACTGTGTTGAAATTTTTCAAAGTTCACTAAGATTAGTAAGTTAGCCCCTAAACAGAATAAAATCTTTTCCTTTTAAAAATAAAGTAGCTGAATTACAGTTTTATGTTCTACAATAAACAAGAATCGTCAGTATACTCAGGGTATAGTTTAGATCTGGGGTGTTCCCCAAAGTCTCATGTGTTCAGATGAGGGACTTTCAAAAGGTGATTAGATTATGGGGGCCATACAGCAGAGTGTACAGTGGGGTCTGATTCAAACAGGTGGGTCACTGGGGATATGACTTGGAAGGGTATATACCTCCCTCCCTGGCTCCTGCCTTCGCTCTGCTTTCTAGCTGCCACGACATGAGCACTTCCTTCTGCCAGACCCTTCCACCATGCCCTTCCTTCCTTGGACCCACTAAAAGTAGAAACCAAAATAAACTTCTCCTTTAAACTGTGGGTGTCAGGTATAGTGCCTCAGCAGTGAGGAAAGTAACTAATGTAACGCAGTACAGAGAGCAGAACAAGGCAAACTCCAGGACTTGCTAGTTGAGCAAAAGAGCCCATTAGAAGGACTAGCACAAAGCCCACTATGTGTCAGGGCTATAAAACGTCACCAAGTCTCACTCTCTGTCAATAAGAAGTGCACAATCAGGTACGTGAGTGGCCAGATATATGAACAATAACAGTAAATAGATTTATACTAGTACAATATCGAGAACTTCTGCATTCCAACCTGAATTCCCTTCTGCTTCTGTATTGCATGTGGATGGTTAATACCTGTGTATGGAAAAGCTGCTAACTGAAGTCATAGTAGCTCTATTTTTAAGGTTCGAGCATTTCTTTTACATGAACCTTATCCATGTTCAATGCCCTTCTAGTTTTTACCATCACCTTCTCCATCTTTCCCTGACACAGTTATGCACTGAATAGATACTTGGAATTATGGCATATATGCTGTGAACATGCAGAAAGACCTGTGAGAATATTAGAGGCACCTAAACAATATCCTGACATCATGACATACCTGAATGAATCAAAAGTAAACTCACCACTTTCCAGATTTTTTATGTGAAGTAGTGGTTTCTATTAATTCAACCACTTAAATTCTGTCATTTATCTGCTATGCACCTTTGAGTGAATAATCAGCCTCTTGGTGCTATTTCTCCATCTTTAAAAAAAAGTCAATAATAGTAATTATTTCACAGAGTTGTAATAATTAAATGAGATACTACATATATACACAGTACATTCCCTAAATCACAGTAATCAATATATATTACTTATTAATAATTGCAATACTAGTTGGATATTTTGCTAAAGGCATAAACTATTCCCAAGTAATACATTTACTTAAAGGTGTAAATAATGGGCAATGATTCCCATGATTATTTGATGCTTGTAACTTATTCTTTAACAGAAGTCAAGGAGCATTTATTGATCCCTTTTTAAATGACAGGATATTTTTCTGCACATCAAAAAATATGAATATCTGGAGTTGGAATTTCTGGGCTCAATACATCAATGGGTGAGATATTTGGGAGACGTTATGAACCCTCCTTCTAGGCCACCAATCACAATATACACTTCTCCTTTTAGACATATAGAGTCGATGCATATTTTGCCTTATATTTGTCCATATGCCAATAATGACAAGTCTTTTCATTCCTGTATCACAACCATTCCACTTAAACAACCAGGCAAAGGTGATTCCCCTACAGCAGATTTTATACATGTCTTCATTTCCTAACTGAACTTTTACTGTGATAATGGTATCCTCTACCATGGCCCTGTCATGACCCCAAGCTTTCTCTTTAGTCCCTTAACCATGCCTTATTTCTTTCCAGTGAGCATTACAGAACAGGACATCAAAATCCAGAATCTCAAAGAGCTTTGTTCTCTGTTCCCAGACTGTTCAATTTTAACACCACACATGGCAACAGAGCCCCTGCTGAGGGCTGGACCAGGGGATTGGCCTTTGAGTCAGTCTGCTTCAGTTTCAAGTGCCTTAACACGAGAATAAATTCAGCACCAGGGCCAACATATTTTATCCCCATTCCTTCTTGGTATCACTAGACTTAAATTTTTACAGATTTGGATAAAACAATGAACCTCACTAAATTTTTTAGTGGTGGCAGCTATTAGTACTAGATTCAGTTCTCCCCACATCTGATAGCTTATCGCTAATTATTTCATACAAATCTTGGCAAGTTCTTCCCATCGTGTCTTTATAGCCACCTAAGCAGTTCTGCCTGATGCCTCCTTTTCCCCCTTGCTTCAAGAATTACTTTTGCTCTGGTCATCTGCTTTCTTCCAAATGGTCCTGAATTTCTTGGCTGCTGCAAGAATAAATCTACCATTCCCCTTATTCACTCTCCTTTCCTCCTAGGGGACATGTCATTTCAGATCACCTAGGGCTCCCTTCTACAGGAAGCTCCAGTTTCCTGCTAATGAGGGCAGTGGCCTGCTGCTGGCCTCAGTAAAAGCCCTCCTTACTCCAACATTCATCTTTCCTCAAAAGCATTATCCCTACTGCAGCTAGCAATTCTGAGTGTCAAACTATAATCAGTTACAAATTGATATACATATCTAGGGCCCCTTTCTAATCTTCAGATTCCAAAACTAAACTATTAGGACTTAGATCAACTACCTGACATCCAAAAACAGGAACTCCATGCATCTGATGATACCTTTCAGCAAAATGGCTTGGCTTTTCACTCTGCAGCCCTGGTTTCTAGGAAGTAAGGAAAGGGTTAGCTCCAGGCCTAGCCAGGTCTTGCTGGGAAAATGACCTCTGAGCCTGTCTTTTTAGAGTATTGTATTCTGAAAGGTGCAGAGTTAGGATACATGTGGGATTTATTCTGTATCTGTCTTACCGGCTTTTGCAAGCCCTGATCTAGGGCAGTAGCCCCTGGGCTGGGGAAGCTGTGAGCTATGAGCTGTCATGCAGGCCTTGGGCTACCACATTTATAGTAGTGTAGAAGAATGATGTGATGACACCACATACACATACACTGTATGAGTGAGAAACGAAAGGAAACACTGACCAATGAGTAGCTTCTGGGCCTTCTAAATAAACTAAAGATTCTCCAGTGCTGTATCTCCTTCCTTCACTACGGCTTATTGTATCCTGTGACCTTGAACTTCTGCAACCACTGCAGAAAAATTATGTAAAACCACTCTCTATATTTAGAAAGCTATTGTTCTTAGGAAATAATGATGTTTTGGTGGCATAAGAACTCTCTGCTTGCATCTGTAGTCAGTCCCTATTGCCTTCTGAGTCTTCTGCCAAGATAGCCCATTACCCAAGTGCCACTGCCCCTACCTCCAGTGTGAAGCTTTCTTTCCATTCCCTCCACTTTCATTGGCCAAAACCAGGTTGTCTCAGAGCTCCATGAACAATCTGACAGGCTCTCAGTCATTCCTGGAGGACAAGACTAATTTCCTCTCCCCTTGTCCTGCTCATTGCTTCCAAATCGCAGTCTCTTCACTTGTAAAATGAGGAAACTGAGGATGAAAAAAGAAAAGAACCAAAAATAAATAAATCTAGCAACAGTTTTGGTAAGAGTTGATTCATGCATTTCTTTCAACAATTTCTCACCTCTACTGTGCCACTCCCAGAGGCCACATGTTTTGCTTTTTCGGTTTGATTAACTTAATACAGTAATTCCCCAACTTATGAATGAGTTCCATTCTGCAAGGATGTTTGTAAGTCAGATTCATTTGTAATCCAACAAAGTGAGTGTTATACAGTACACCTGTGGATCTTATACACTACTCCTGTGAAAGTTTGCAACTCGAATGTTCTTAAGTTGAGGACTTGCTATACTTAAACCAGCCAGTGCAAAGATGATAAGGGGTCAGCAGGGGTGATGTTCTTTCATTCTGGTCTTTAGCCCATCAAAAAGTTGGTGACAAAAGTGTTTGCTATTGATTTTGTCATGACAGTGGTCTTCTAGTGATGCAACTGGGTATTTCACTGTGGCTGGTGGGAGTTTCTATCAAGACTATCAATAGAGTAAAAAAAAGGTGAAATGGAAATGATCCTAGGTGATGGCAGAGTTTAAAATATGGTTGCAAGCAATATCAGAAAGGTTCCACTCTCCCTTCATCAACAGCTCTACAGCTCACCAAAGAGCATTTAAACAGGGCAGAGAAAAGGAGGAAGGACCAACCAGTCATTTTCCCTGCTCTAACTCTTGCTCAAGGTTTATCACTTTTACCTTTTCAAAGTTTTGGGCCACAACCAACAAGATTTATTTTATGTCTTGAAGCAGTATATTTTCCAGTTGATTTTTGAAGGCAGGCAGTGACCCACTAAATTGATTTCATGACCCCACAAATAGTTTGCGTTCTTCAGTTTAAAAATTATTGGACCAGACCATGTGAGAGCTTTTCAGAAAATGTATTAAAATTCAGTTATCATTACCCAGTGGCAGTTTAGCTAACTTAGTTGACTGGGCTCTTCTTATTCTTACCTTACTCTTCCACTAAGAAGGAAAATCCTTCTCTGGGTTGATCTAACCCTAGGACATGACCTTATGACTCAGTCCAGTGTGTGAAGGGTGCTAAAGGATGGAACAATTGAGCATACTGATGGGAATAAGAACTCCTCCTGGGAAAGTTTGGGATAGGCAATGGGACATTTCCTTCCCCAGGCCTTTGGAAATTCTCTAGTTTCCATCTGCTCTTCTCTCTGCTGCAGGATATTCTAGTGGTGCTAATACACATGGCAGTGGCCAGATGCAACCTTGGGATGGAAGCAGGCAGAGGAGTGCAGCCCTCCTGGATTTGGGCCAGAGTAGGTATTGCTCCTTCATGTGGTGCTCTACATGAGGAGTTTCAAAACACAATAAATTACTTGTCTCAAATTGGCATAATTCTGGTGAGTAAGGAAGTCTTAACTTCTGAGGTCTGTTAAATTTCTGTTCCACCCTCTAGCCCATGCACAAGGCTGGAAGGCTGCTGGAGACAACATTATTGACATACAAATGTACCAGCCTGAGGAATCATCTTGTAATTATCCTCTGCCTGATGTTTAGAGAACCAAGTGGTCATCTTTGATGAACTTGAATGTGAGGTGAAGGCTTCCAAAAAGAACCTTCTCTACTTTTCAAAATTTGACATCTGCAATTTAATTCACAAGGCCTATTCTCTAACAATTAAAGATCTATAGGTAATCCTGTTACAGTTTAATCTAAATATGAGACAACTATCCAGACTCAAATACTGTTTTAACCTGATTCCAAGCACTGGTGGTTGAATAATCCTCTTTGATTCTGACTCATCCAAAGGAGAGAACACAAGTTTCATGAGGATTAGAGTATGTCTGTTTCTTTATCACTGAATGGCCAACTCCAGCAACAGTGTCTGGGTTAGAAAATACACCCACTAAGTACTTTTTAAATGAAAATAAGATGAATGAATAATAATCAAATAAGTAGCAGATGGTAAGAAGGAAAAAAAGGAGTTGATTCTAAAAAAGTGAGACCATGAGCAAAAGATCCAAGAACTCTGAGAATTTGTTGGCCCAGGACAGAATACATATATCCTCAGAGCATATGAATTACAAAGCTGCCAGTTATGTCCCTGCTCCCACTCAGGCAGAAACCAGTGCATTGAACCAGAAGACTAACTGGGTATCCTGCCACCCTACACCAATTTCATTGTCCTCTAAATAATTGCAGTAATCACAAATATTTATGGAACATTAATGACATATTGAACCCAGCGTCAAACACAGAAGTAGTCTCAGTGCCTCTCAAGGAAGCAAATCCCAGGTGACACCATAACACCATCAAATAATGACTTTCAACCTTAATATCCCGAGACAAATATGTATATGACCACAGAGGTTAAGAGCTCTGCTCCCAATTACTAAAGGGGGCCAGTCTTCTTCATTTTTAATCATCTGTTTTATTGTCACTACCTTGTCAGAGTCATCACCATGGTGCCTACAACATTTTTCATACAGTTAATGCAGATCTTTATCAAGTGTGAGAAGTGTGCTCATTTCCCCTCTTAATGCCAGGCTCCCTCTACGAATTGCCTGTGATGGCTGCAATGGGAGGAAGCTGTGTGGGATTAATGAGAAGCTACTCTCCCTTCTGAGAACCTTTCATTTAGGGGCCCACTTGAGCATTCAGATGATCAAAGGGTTTCAAAGAGGCCAGGACCACAATTCACACTGAAGCAAAAGTCGATCCAAAGAACTCATCCAAGAAAGAAGGGCTTTAAAAAACAAACGTAAAAGCCTCTTCTCAAAATCTGAACAGAGTGGTGAATCTTAAGCAGCCTCACATGCAATTCAGTGTTCATTAACCAAAGGATAAAGATAAAAAGATTAAAAGAGAGATTTGCCCATCTTGATTCCTTGGTTTTCTTTGCACAGCTCAGAGACTGTTTTCACCAGCTGTACTTTGACAATGGAGCTACATGTCAGACCCAAAAGACAGCATGGAGATTTCAAATTGATAAATCATATGCATGTATTGGTATCAGAATGCAGTAAGCCATGAAAGAGGCACAATTTTAATGCAAGCACATGAGTGGGCTGTAGCATAAAATTTCCAGCAATCAGTGCTACCATAAAAGGAAAATGTCAGGGACAGAAATTTCATCCTTCAAATAAATAAAAGAGTTTTAAGGAAATAGGCCATGTCTTATTTCTTTCTTATTGCTGCCAACTGGCTGCTGTCCATCTTCTAGATTTTTGCATTTAACATTTCGAGAGAAGCCCATTCCATTTAACAGGGTGATCTAATTCTGACTAGAGATCATGGTACCTTTTTATGGGTGAGGCATTATTGGATTGAAGATAGGGGAAGCTGTTATTTTGAAGTCTGCAAGCAGTTTTTCTGCTTTTCTGGTGAAGAAGATTTAAATTCTGTTTGAGGGAGCAAATTGTTTCTGTGATTTAAAAATAATCATTTCAGTGAACTTCTTGGTTATATGAATGATCTTGGATAACAGAAAGACCTTATTTTGGAATAGAGGATATTGCAGACCCAGGACAGCTGAATTGCACTGGCTGGTCATTATGATGAGTGTCTTTGTAGGAGGCAACATAGTTCAGTGATTAGACCTCAGACCTCACAGTTATACCACCTGGCTTCTTCTGTTTACTAGCTGTGTGGCTTCATTACAATTTTCTGACCTCTTTGTGCCTCGGTTTTCTTCCCTGTGAAACTGAACTAACAGTCCTCCACTTAGGGCTAGCTGAGGATATATGAGTGGACACATACAGAGGAAACTCAGAATAGAACCCATAATCAGGGATCTCTACATATGCACTAACTTGTTATTCTCTGTTGGTCACATTTCATCTTAAAAATTACTTCCTTTAGGAAAGAAGGAGAAACAAGCTCAAAGACCTCAGAGAGATGGAGAGACACTGGCAACAGGACAGTAGTCTGGGCTCAAGGACAGAGTCCCTGAGACTCCATTCAAACCATGGCCATGTTTGGGGCATATTTAGATGTTCTCAATTACAAGCACTAAGATTGGGCCTGCATATCCAGTAAAATCTCCTTAATTTTATGTCCTCATTTCTATTATCAGTGTTGGAGAGATGATCTTTCAAAGAAAGAAGGAAAGACTGAGAGCTGGACAATGGCCTGAAAAGCAAGGAATAACCAGAAGGTTCTGGAGAGTGAGATATATGCCTGGGGGATGTCCAGAGAGAATGGATTAAATATTCCGTTGAAAGGTTTGATTTCTTGCAAACAAATAGGGCACTTATAGCCTAAGGATTTGGGCATAAAATTTAAGCATGGCCTTTCCTAGGATCACATCTGGGGGTCAATTTCTAATGTTTGAGGGGTTGGTCTAAGCCTGAAGCCCAAATATTCATCTTAAGCTTAGTGCCTCCTCTACCTCTAAACTTAGGTGCTGAATGGTGTTTGACTTCAGCCAATCTGGCCATTCCCATCTGTCGCTCTTAATCTACTGGCGCAAAGAAGCCAGGTAGCAGCACACAAAACCACTGGGAGCCCAAACTGTGGTGCTGGGGCCAAGAGAGTTCTCAGTAACTTGTGACTTTGGATATGGTACAGGTTTCCAGCCTCCCTGCATTCCTCCCTTTCCCTAAGACTGGCTCCTTAGACTTCCTGTCATTTCTATGCCCTACTCAGCGTCCTTCAAAAAATATCCTTATCAGTGGGAAAAATAGTCATAAGCCACACATTGCATAAGGGTTTAAGATCCAAACTATAAGAAACTCAAATAACTCAATGGTAGAAAAAAAACTAAGACAACTGAAAAATGGGAAAAGGACTTAGATCAGTGTTTCTTAAAAGATATACACATAGCCAATAAATATATGAAAATGTTCAATGTTATTAATCATCAGAGAAATGCAAATGAAAACCACATTGTGGTATTGTCTCACATCTCTTAGAATATAATAAAAATACAGATAATACTAAGAGTTGGCAAGGATGTGGTTTTCTACATGTGGTGTGAACCCTCACACACTGTGGGTGAGAATTTAAATTAGCACAACCACTATCAAAAATAGCAGAGAAAGTCCTCAAAAATTAAAAAATAGAACTACCATACAATCCAAAATTCCCAAAGGAAATAAAACCAGTTTGTCAAATAGACATCTGCACTTCCATGTTCATTGCAGCAATATTTACAATAACCACGGTAGAGAGTCAGCCCAAGTATTTATCAGTGGATGAATGGAGAAAGAAATGTGGTACGTATACATAATGGAATACTTGTGACCTTTAAAAGGAAACACATCTTGTCTTTTTATTTATTTAAATATTACTTATCTTCAGTACATAATGTTTACATTCCTTGTGTGGAGTTGGTACATATATATAATACATCTTAATTCCTTTTTTTCATCCCCTTCTCCTTTCCTCCCTCCATTTCTTGATCACCTTCCCATTTGAAAGACATCTGTCTCCTTATTTCCTATTATCTATATCTTATTTTGCTCTTCATTTATATTTTGGTTTTCTCATACAAGAGAAACCATATGATATTTAAGCTTGTGTCTCTGATTTAGTTCGCTTAATATTATAGTCTCGAGGTGCATCCATTTTCCTACAAATGACTCAACTTTATCTTTCCTTATGGCAGAGTACTATTCCACTATGTATAAACACCACATTTTCTTTATCCATTCATCTGTCAATGCACACATAAGCTGCTTCCAACATTTAGCTATTATGAATTACCAATAATGAACCCACTGAGAAAGAAATTGGGAAAAAATATCATTCACAACAGCACCAAGTAAAATTAAATACTTAGGAGTTAACCCAACTAAGGAAATTAAAGATCTGTACAACAAAAACTACAGCATTCTGAAAAAGGAAATCGAAGACATCAGAAAATGGAAAGGTATCCCCTGTTTCTAGACAGGCAGAATCAATATAGTCAAAATGACCATACTTCGAAAACCAATATACAGATTTGATGTAATCCCAATCAAAAGTCAACAGCACTCTTCACAGAAATGGAGAAAACAAGCCTAAAACTCATATGGAACCAGAAGAGACCCAGAATAGTGAAAGCAATCCTGAGTAACGAGAGCAAAATGGGAGCCATCACAATCCCAAACTTGAAATTATATTGCAAAGCTACAGAGATAATTTTTTAAAAACACAGTATTGGGACAAATCTTATTCTTTTTGACAACCTGGATTCATTTGGAGCATATTGTATTAAGTGAAATAAGCCAGGCTTAGAAAGACAAACACTCCATGATCTCAGTCATCTATAGACTCTTCAAAAGCTGGGCTCATAGAAACAGCAAGTGGAATGGTGTTTACCAGGGACCTGCATGGTGGAGACCACTGGAGAGATATTGGTCAAAGGATACAAAATTTCAGGCTGGGGATTTAGCTCAGTGGCACCGCACCTGACCCGCAAACGCAAGGTCCTGAGTTTGATCCCAGGTACCAAAAAAAAAGGATACAAAATTTAAAATAAAGAGAAGGAATAAATTGTACAACATAGCAACTATAGTTAATAACAATACATCATATACTTGAAAATTATCATACCAAAAAAGACACATGAGGAAACAATATGTTAATTAGCTTGATTTAGCTACTCAACAATGTGCACATATACCAAACATCTTGATATATCCCATAAATGTATACATATTTTTTTGCTTAAATTCTTTTATTGGTACATTTTAGGTATACAATACGTTTACATTTATCATTGGATGCTTGTACCTGTACATGATGCATCTTGGTTCTTATATTTTCCCTATTACCTGTGCACCCTTCACCCCTCCACCCTTCCCTATTTACATAGATTTCCTTTCCATTTTTTTTCTTTTCTCATAATTTTTCCTTTCCATTCTTTCCTTTCCCCATCTCCTCCCACCACCCCTACCCCTTTGGACCTTTTCCAATTTCAAAGTATCAATTATTAGTTATTAGTCCTTTTAGTCCTTATTTACACTCTCAGTTACTCACACTAGAGAAACTATTTGGCATTTACACATGTGTGTCCTACTTATTTCACTTAAGAGTATGGCCTCAATATGAATCCATTTTGCTATAAATGACTCTAGTTTCTCATTCTTTATGGCTGAGTAGTACTCCATTTTATAAAAAAAAAAAAAACACATCTTCTTTATCCAGTTTCCATTTGATGGGCACTTGGGCTGTTTCCAAGCTTTAGCTATTACAAACTGTGCCGCTATAAACATGGGTGCACATATATCTCTGTGGTATGATTCTTTTAATTCTTTTGGGAAAATACCCAGCAGGGGAATAGATGGGTCAAATGGGACCTCCAGCCCTAGCTCTTTGAGGTACCTCCACACTGATTTCCATAGTGGTTGCACCAGCCTGCACTCCCACCAACAATGGAGAAGGGTTCCTTTCTCTCCACACCCCCACCAGCATTTGTTATTGGTTGATTTCTTGATAACAGCCACTCTTTCTGGGGTGAGGTGGAATCTCAGTGTTGTTTTCATCTGCATCTCTCGAATGACCAGTGATGTTGAACATTTTTTCATATGTTTATTTGCTGCTTTTACTTCTTTGTCTGAGAAATGTCTGTTCATTTCAGATGCCCATTTTTGAACTGGGTCTTTGAATTTGGGGGGGGGGTCTGATTTTTTTCAGTTCTTTATATATTCTAGATAGTAGCCCTTTGTCTGAGTTACAGCTGCTAAAAATTTTTTCCCACATATGTTGTCTAATGTATACAATTTTTGTCTGTTTCAATAAAGATGTTTTAAATTTCCTTGTCTACTTAAGATAACATAAATTGGCTTCTCTTTCTATAAGATTCATGTTTATAACTCTGAATCTGAAGTGTTACATTCATATCACCTAGATTATACTAGAAACATAAAAACAACTTGACTTAGGTCTTCCTTAAAAACAAAAATAAAATATGAATAATTAATATCTTGAAAGGGGGAGATTTAAATTTTGTTCAAAAAAAAACAGACCTATAGAGAGGACTTCAGAATTATCTCACCATAATATTTCTCCATGCAGAGCAATTTCACATGACTTTATCTGCCCCAGCAAAGCCATTGTGATGGCTCCTCCCACCAGAAAGTGAGTAGCGTGAGGAAGTGTAGTACAATTCATCACATCTGCACATACACACAGAGCTCTGCTAGACTAGTGGCCAGCTGGCCAGCCATATCCTCCATCCAGGTGATGTTCTGTGAGCCACAGAATCAGGTCTGGGTACCCGCCCGCCACAACCACACCCTCAGGCATCTAGTTCACCACTGGAGTGGTCAGTCACCCTGTAATTACTAGCCTATACCAAAGCTTTTGCTGCAATGAAGTGGAGAAAAGTGGTATTTTTATAGACCTGAATATATTATTTTTAAAATTGGTCTTTGTGGGCCAAGGATTTAGCTCAGTGGTTCCACCACCTGCCTTGCAAGCACAAGACCCTGAGTTCGATGCCCGGTACCAAAAAAAAAAAAAAAAAGGATAAACTTGAGTCATTTGTAGAAAATTGATGTATCATGAGATCATAATGTTAAGTGAAATAAACCAGACACACAGCTTAAATACTTCATGCTTCATCTTATATAAGAAACCCAAAATATAAATGAAGAGCAAAGTAAAAGCTAGATAAAAGGAAGTAGAGAGATAAATTTTGTTCAATAGGAAGGGGATCAAGACATGAGGGAGAGGAGAGGAAGGAGATAAAGAAAGGACTTGAGATCTGTTATGTACCCATACAGACTACACACAAGGCATGTAATCATTATGTGATACAAACACATAGTAATAAAAAATAAAAACTGGAAGAAAAAGTGGCCTTTAGATTTAAGGTACTAATTTGATTTCCTTCCTCTAGGAGTCCAAAATCATAATACTATATTATCAGTCCTAATATTAAAAAATGTATAAATATATATCATTTTTCACTGCCTCAGGATATTCGAAATCTATTCAGCATGTATCTATTCAGTAAACATATTGGCCAAACTTTGAAGCCCCTAGAGAGGCTGGTAGGAAGGTTAAGTGAGCATATTATTTAAAGTGTTAGGCTAAGTGGTGGTGAACCTATGCCACGCATGCTGCAGCAGGCACACAGGGCCTGCTCTGTTGGCACGTGAGTCAGGTATATAAGTTGTGTGTTCTGACTTTTTTTTTTTTTTTTTTGGTACCAGGGATCGAACTCTGGACCTTGCTCTTGGGAGGCAGGCAGCAGAACTACTGAGCTAAATCCCCGGCCCTATAAGTTGTTTTTTCTAAACTAAAACCTCAGTATTCAGGTTTAATTACAGTGTTGGCACGTTACAATAAATAAGTGGTTTTGGGTTGCAGTTTGGGCACTCAGTCTCTGACAAGTTCACCATCACTGAAAAGCAAACCACTTTTTCCCAACTTCAGGCAGCAACCATAGGACATGTCTGAGGAGAGAGGTGACAGGGGTTGCAGAACTCAGGGGAAGTGGAAATATGCCTGATTCATTGGGATGTGTGGCTGTCATCAGGGAAGCAGAAAAGAAAGGAAAGAACAGTGGTCGGGGAGAGGAATGACATCTGTGAGGGAGGCTGGCTCCTCTGGAAACCCTACATTGGAACCAGGCAGCAAAAGTGGACACATTCTATCGTGCCCCACGGGCTAGAACTAGGATAAACAGGGCCGAGCACGGGTGTCCCAACTGAATAATTCACAAAGAAGAATGCTTGCAGAGAAACTGCCCTTGAAGGCCAGGAGTGTCCCAGTCCCATTGCTGGGGTGGTTACACTGAGGCTGGAGGAAGCCCAGAGCGAGCACTGTTATAAGCCCTCCTACTCTGGACAAGAGGACAGACAGTGTGACCTATGCCTTCAGTGGGAAAAGCACTAGCACAAGTGCCTGAAGAGTCAAGCCAACTAATTTTACATATAAAACCACCTCAATGTAGAGTTTTATAGTGTGAATAAAAAGCTAGCATTTGATATATCATCACCAAGCAGAGACTCTCTACAAGGTCTCCGCCTAGCAGAACATCTCCACCCAAGAGACCACAAGGCCTAGGAACATTTATTCCAATGTCATCTTTTTTAATGAAATAAATATTCTTCAGTATTCCTTTACCACAAGAGACCTTCTTAGAACTAACCCTTTAGTCATGAGCATGTTAACTACAGCCAGGCACAGCCCCAAGTAAGAAATTTAATTTTGCTCACCAGTTGCGGTATTCATTATCCTCCACTTTGCATCATTTAAACTCCTTACCAAATTAGAAGACATCCTATAACAGGATGGTTTCCACATGGCTGCATCTGACAGTTACAAAGAATAAAAACGGAAGCTTTTACAAAGGCCTGCTATATCCCAAAGAGCTGGGCATGGCTTAAGTAACAATTAAATGAAAAGTAAAACTAACAAACATCTCACATACTGTAGACTGAACCATGACACACACTACCATCTTATAAAAGCCTCAGAATACAGCTTTGAATAGTCAAGGCAGACATTGCCTCCCCATTTTAAGTGAAACTTTCAGAGGCTGGAAAACCCAACTAAGATCACAGAACTACTACCACTTTGAACCTAAAGGGCACAGTTTCATCTAATCACCCATAATCAGCCAGATTGACATAGTTTTAAAACAAACATTTATGCATCTGAATGATTTAATCTGCTTCCCAGTAGTCATAGGTTGATACTTAACTAGTGACAATTACATGTGACTAACGAAGAAGCATATATATACAGGAGCCACTAGCAATTCCAAATGTGTAGGATGATCTTTCCATTTTTTCAGTGGTTGCAAATCTTTGTCCATAAAAGTAGATATCCATATTTGGAGCTGAGCCAGCTGGGACTAACCACATTGTTGTTTTAATATCGTTTTACAGTTGGCAAGGAACAAAATGTAAGTGTGACCCTGTGTGATGGGTAATCTTGAGTGTCAACTTGATTAGATTGAGAAACACCTAAGAAATTAGTAAAGCACACTCTGGGTGAGTCTGTGAGGGTGTTTGCGGAGACACTTGGCTTGTAGAACAGCAAATCAATGGAGTACGCCTGTCCTGAATATGGATAGTACTAGCCAACAGGGGAGCCTACATAGAACTAAAAGCAGGAGGAAACCCAACAGCACAGGTGCTCTAGCTGTGTCTCTTTCTCTGCTTCTGGCCACCATGAGGTCACCAGGTTTCCTGACCTACATGCTTCTGCCATGATGTTCTCTCTCTCCATAGACCTAAAGCAATGGAGCCAGTTAACCATGCACTGAAACCTCTGAAACTACAAGCCAAATATGCCTTTCCTCTTTTGACTTTCTCAGGTATTTTATTTTAGTGATGAAAAGCTAACTAGTAACACATCCTGTTTCTTAGTTTCTTATTTTGTTAGTTTTAAATCACAGACTTTAAAAACCACAAATTCTAACAAGTACTATGGCTGTTTTGGTACCTTCCTCTCTACAGAGATTTTTATACTGACTTCCAGTTTATCACATACAAATGCAAATGATATTCCCTTCGAATGTATGCTCTTTTGTCTCTAAGTCTTTGAAACTCTTTCTTCCTCTTTCCCATGTTCTCATGTCATACAAAGCCACCCATGTTAGTGTGTGAAGCATATTTTTAGATATGTATATATCCTTGAAAGATGTTTTAATCCATTCATTCAACAAAGTGTTACTAAGCACCTTTTATCTTTGGGGAGAGTCCTATATGCTGGTATATAGCAGTTAGCTTTGGTTGTATAATGAACTACCTCAAAACTTAGAGATTTAAAAATGACCACTTATTGAGCTCATAATATGTAAATTGGTATTTCATGCTGGGGTCAGCTGAGCAGTCTTCTGTTTGTCTGAGGCAACAGCTCAGGGCTCGCTCATGCTGCCATGCATCAGCTTCCAGGGAAGCTGGGGACTGGCTCTCTTCGTGTCACTGTGGCCTCCACTGGGATGGCTCATCTCTGCTCCACAGGGACTCTCATCATCTAGGAGGTAGCTTGGGCTTCTTCACATGGCAGTATCAGGGTCCAAAGAGCAGCAGGGTAGAGTAAGCCCCACAGCACAAACACTGCAAATGTAGTTGGATGATGTTTGCTGTTTCCTGAGCAGCAAGTTGCTGGCTAAAGGCCAGAATCTGTAGAAGGCAATCACCTACACAAACAGACACAGGGATGTATGAATGAAGAGGCACTGGCTCTGCAAAAGTCCATCATCCTGAGAGTCAAAGATGAACAGAATGCCAATGATCCTGCCCTTGGGAAACTTGTTTCCTCACACCCTCTCCCGTCATTGGTATTTTCAACTCCCTAAGCTTTGTCGGCCCATAAGTATAAGCAAGTACTCCCTGGTGATTTTAATTTCTCTGATTAGTTCTAGGAACAAATGATTCCTCTCATAATTACTAGCCATTCATATTGTTCCTTCTTTGAATTGACTATCTGTGTCATCTATTCTTCTATTCAATTTCTAGTTTTTTTAGATTTTAGGAGTTACTTGTATATTAGATAATAAGTTCATATATTCAAAGATGAAGGAATCTTTGAAATAACCAAAAATCCCCCTATTGTATCATTTTATTGTGCATAGACATGTGAGAGAGATAGCATACATGTAAAATAATTCAAATAATAAGACTCATTACATTGCCCAGTGGTACTGACACCATGCATTATTCCTTTCTGATCTGTTATTTTTACCATATACTACTGTCATTTGTGTACTTGACCCTATTTCTGGCCTATTTTATTTCCCGTTTTTGAGTGTTTTAATCAGGAATGGATATTGAATTTTATCAAATGCCTTTTCATTCTAGGTGAAGATGATATATAATTTTTCTCCTCCAATGAACCACTTTTCACACTCCTGGAATAAACTCCATTCTGTTATCTCATTGTTTTAATGTGCTATGGAGCTCTCCTTTCTGATATTTAAATTAGAATTTTGTTAAAATATTCGTGGGGGCTGGGGATGTAGCTCAGTGGCACCACAACTGCCTGGCAAGTGCAAGGTCCTGAGTTCAATCCCTGGTACTGCAAATTAAAAAAAAAAAAAAAAAAGCATAATTGAAGTTGATTGTGTGTGTGTGTGTGACAGAGAGAGAGAGATCTTTTTTTTTTTTTTTTTTTGAGCTAATAGGGTTCAAATGGCTTTGGAATTATCTGCATTTCAGAGTTGAGATAGACTTCTCTGTTTCTACAAGGGAGGGCTCTTTGATAACTTTTCATTTTCCAAGAAAATCATTCTTTTAAGAGTTACAATCTTTTGGGATTAGGGCAAGTAAATTGCATTTTCCTGGAAATTTGGTCTTGTTATTCAATTTTCTAATTTACAGAGTTTTGAGCTAAATATTCTCTTGCTGTTTAATTGACTTTATTTCTATGATTACTTGCCCCTTAATTACTTCCCATTTTTTATATTTACACTCACTCCCTCTTTTCTTGGTTCAAATAACTTTCAGTTTATTTAATTCATTGTTTATGTCAATGAATAAAGTTTTGATTATATTTATTAGTTCTTCTGTTTTTTCTATTTTCCAACTCATTAACTTATTCTTGTATCTTTATTAACTTTTCTGTGTACTTGCATGATTCATTTATTTTTGTCATCCTTTTAAACTTCTTAAGTTGAATGCTTAATTTAATTTTGTTTCATTTTATTTTACATACAGTATTTAAAGGTACATTGCCTTTAAGTAATGCTTAGCTCTATATCATAACTTCTAATACAAAAAGTTTTGAATGATATTTTTTGTATGTTGTGAATTTTTGATTTGTATCTTTTCTTTGAACCAAGAGTTGTTTAGCAAGAATGTCATAGGAGTCGCCGCAGAGCACGAGAGGCGCCTGGGTGCACCACACCCGCGCCCGGCCCGCAAGCAGGAAGTGCAAGCTACTCAGGACCAACTGAAACCAAGCCGCCCACGCCCGCCGTCCCCAGGGCCTCCGAGGAGCTAGCCGAATCACCCTGCTGCAGACAGGCAGCCACCTGGTTCCACACTACAAAGATGCAGAGGACACCAGACCACCAGACCAAGGTACTGAGTCCAGCTGCTCCCGGCCCAGAGGTAGGGGCTTCTGAGCCGCCGTCCCACTGCTCCTGGTCCAGACGAAAGGGCTTCCTGGTTACCATCTCTCCTGCTGCTCCCAGCCCAGAGGAAAGGGCTTTTGGGCCACCTTCTGTCCCACTGCTCCTGGCTCAGAGGAAGGGGCTTCCCGGCCACCATCCCTCCGGCTGCTCCCAGCCCACAGGAAAGGGCTTTTGGGTCACCATCCCTACCACTGCTCCCGGCCCCTGTCCCACCTCTCCCAGCTCAGAGGAGGTAATCCTTGCAGGCTCCAACAGCGCCCCACTCCAGTCGAAATGAGAAAACACGTAAATAAGTCTCAAAACCAGACTTCCAGATCACCTACAGCAACCCCAAAGCGAAATGAGATGGAACACTCTGATACTCAACCACCTGGGCTCACTGAACTGGCAACAAAAGAGGATCTGGAAAAAATGAAATCAGAAATAATTTCTCAGATAACAGGCGAAATTGTGCCCCTAGTGCAAGACATGATTAATAAATCTAGAGAGGAGCT
>NW_004624917.1:1594349-1637483 GCF_000247695.1 Heterocephalus glaber
ATTCCCAATGAGAAATGTAATTGTGTTGTATACCTACAATGTACCAATAAAAGAATTTAATTTAAAAAAAAAAGAAAGAATGTCATAATTCCTAGGAAGGAAAGCCTTTATTTGTTGGTGTGTGTGTGTGTTTGTGTGTGTGTGTGTGTCTGAATTTCTACTTTTTCTATCTTACACTTAAAGAATGTTGCATAATTTAATTTTGTTCTGGTTCTCAGTATAATTTCCACTTTTTTAATATATTGTGATTATCTTTGTCAATGTTTAACACAGATTCATGTGCATTCTAAAACAAATTTTGTTCTGTTTTCATGTTATAGAATTTTACACAAATGTTTATACAGATATAAAACAAAAACAGTATTGGTATTAATATATGCACTCATTAGGTCCACTGAATATCTTATCAAAGTCCCCTTATGTTCTTATTTTCCAATTTTTATTTTCAATATTTCTAGAATCTTTCATAATAAAATAGAAGTACCAGTGGTGGAATTGCAGATGATGGAGGCTAACATTTGTTGTGTGACTGCTGTGCACTAGATAATGTTCCTTCCTTTTTTCTTTTTTTCAGAAATGGGGGTGAAGCAGCCCATTTTTTATTATCAGACAGGATCTCACTATTTTACTAAGTTGCTCCAGCTAGACTTAAACTTGCCGCCTCTTGCTTCCACTTCCCAAAGTCTCCAGATGATGATTTACATTCTTAGCTAGATTATTTCTCTATCCCACCAGCACCGCCCTTACTGATGCCCTCATCTTTCACCCAATCTATGACAGTAGCCTCCTGATTTGTCTCCCAACTTGGTTCTGTCCCACAGAAACCCTGCTCACCTCAGCAGAGTGTCTAAGTAGTACTTTGAAAACTTACAGCTGTGTGGGCTGGAGATTTAGCTCAGTGGCATCGCAAGCACAAGGTCCTGAGTTCGATTCCTGGTATAAAAATACATATTTGTATTTATTCAAGTGATATTAACATATTACTTGGATATCATATAATGCAAAGCACACAGAGTAAACAACCCCTTGTTTGTCCCTAGAGATAGTTAATTGCAATATTTAGTGGTTACTCAACCTGTTTATTTAGATCCATATATGTGTTACTATAAATACTTATGTGTATATTCAAAGTAAAAACGGTCTGCCTCATCCTGTTTAATAGCTGTGTGGCCTTCCATATATAGATCTATATAATTTATCTAATAACTTTAATTAATAGGTATTTAGGTTATTTCCAGTTTTTCAGTGCTACGAGCAACTCTCCAACAAAGATTCTTGTGCACATATCCAAGCCCACTTACTTACAGTAGATGCTTAGAATTAAATTACTCAGTTAAAGCACAAATGTTCATATACCAGTGAGCATCTTTGGACTGCAAATAACCAAATCCAGACCAGTGAAAGCAAAGAGGGAAATTAGATTAATGTGACACAAACTCAGTAAGGAACTTGGTTCAGGAAAGATTTGATCCAATGGACCTCATTTCTTCCCATTCATTTTCTCTTAATATTCATATCTTCCTAAGGATAATTTACTTCACTGATTTCAGTTGGCTGCCAACATATTCACAAGATCAACATATTTTCTTATCTATACCCAGCAAGAATGGAGAGGGTGCTTTGATTCTGAATTCTAAGCAAAAGTCCCAAGATTTTCTGAGTTGATGAGCATTGTCATCTGTCCACCCCTGCACCATCAGTCCTTGGGTCCAGGGGGATGGGCTGTCCTAACTGGCGCCGCTGGAGGGATGGATGGAGCCACCCCACTTGGAAGTGCTTTGATCCCAAAAAGAAATAACAGACAGTTGGCACAGATCTCCACCAGAGGGCATTATTTATTTGAATAGATTCACATCAAATGGCCTTCCAGAAAGGCTGGACTAATTTATATTACCAACAAGCATGTATGAAAGTGGCTGTTTCTCAACATTCCCATCAAATCTTTCTATTATTTATATTTTACTGATGGTTATCTAATTTAGTGTTGATTCATGTGTTTATTGGCCTTTGGTATGTCTCCTGTAAATTGCCTGTTTATAACCTCTACTTGTATTTATATTTTTGAGTGATTTATGGAAGTTTTGTATACATTCTATACAAGAATCAGTCATCCATTAAATATACAGCAAAGGGTTTTCTCAGCATGTTGTCTTTTAGTTTTATCATGCCTTTTATTGTGCAGAGATAATATTTAATTTTATCTGCCAATCATTTTCTTTTATGGCTTCTGGAACTTATATCTTATTTAAGAAGTCCTTTTCTAGCTCCAGTTTTATAAAAATGTGTTCCAGTACCCTCCAAATACTTTTCATTTTCTTTGGTATTCATATGCTTAACTTATCTGGTTTGTTTATATGAATGATATAAAGCAATACTCTAGATTTTATTATTAGAATCAAAAACTAATTTTCCTAACACTGTTAATTGCATAGATGATGCTCACTCCTAAAAACCCTAAATATCACCTCTTATAACCTGTATTTCTACAGATGGTGCATAGGTCTCTTCTGCTGCACTCTTCTCCACACTATTTTGATCCTGCCTTCAGGATATGTTTTAATGTCTCCAAGACATGCCCCAGACCTAACTCATGAGTGAAACATAAAAATCTCAAAGATATGAGCCTTGCTTATTTCTTCAGCCCTCTCACCCACTGTATAGCCCTTGCCTGTAAGATTTTAGTAAAACCAAATGTAGATTATCCCAAACAGGCACTATTCTGAAACATCACTTTGCATCCTTTGTTTCTTCTTTCTAGAACGCCCTGCACTCCTCCTTTCCCTTTGCCTGAGTGACCGTCACTTGTCTTTTAGCATTCCGTTCAGTAAAAATTATTCACCAGAAGCCTTTCCTGAGCCCCCAGGCAGGCTTCTCTACCCCTGAGCCCCAGTTGTCACATTGCCTGCTCTGGGAAAGGGATGATCGCACATGCATGTGTGTTTCTCTGCCAGTTCTTCTGCTGCCAACAGTTTGTTCCTCTTTCTACTTCTAGCACCTATATAGACCCTTGCACACAGACATGCTAAAACAATATTTGCTGAGTTGAGCTATATTCTTTTCATTTTCATCCAAATTATATTCTGTAAAGATGTATTATCAATGGCATGCACACAATTTCAGAACAAGGGCTACTGCCCCTCTCCATCTCTTCTCCAGCCCCCAAGAGGAGGAAACACCTTTATGACTGGTGGATTTCTTGGACATTGATTTGTTGCACAACCTTGAGCAAGTTACATAGTCATTCTGGACCCCAATTTCCTCCTATGCAGAATAAGGTTAATAACAGAACATCTCACAGGAGTAAAAGATTAATCAAAGAAATTTTAAACAGAAAAATTAATAAAAAGGATTAAAAGATGTATCAAGGATTAAGAGTTTAAGTACTGAGAATCAGGCTTAACACACGGTAATGCTATTATTCTTATTCCTCCTCCACTTAGAAAATCAATCTCCCCCCACTCCCGACTCCCTCCACTTTCAGGTAAAATGCCTCTTAGACTTCTTAGGGTTTTTTCTCACCTCTCCTCTCATCCCTAGAAAGGCTCAGGGATGGGTAACCTTCTTAGGTCAACTATGGACTATTCTTTTATGCACTCTTGGCTTCTGTTGGTTGTAGGCCTCCGAGGAGAAAGACAAGATTTCTCCATAGGATCAGCCTTGCTTTACCTAGCTGAGGTTAAAAGCCAAAGCCCCAGCAGGTTTTAAAAATACTTGCCTTATTTAATTCCCCTCTCCATAGATTCTTGCACAACATATCAGGGACAAGTAGCTACTATTGTGGTTTGGATCTAAAATGTCCCCCCAAAAAGGTTCACAGGTTGAAAGTTTTGTCCCCAATACAGCAAGCAGTGTTCTGAGTTGATGGCATCTAAATGGATCAGTGGATTAATCCACTAATCAATCATACTTTGATGGGATTAGTGGGAGGTGATGGGAACAGGAGTCAAAAGAAGTGGATCTTGGGGTATGGCCTTGGGGACTACATCTGTTGCCCAACCTCTTCCTCTCTGGGGTCCCTTCCTCTTATTCATACTGTCTCTTCTTAGGTCTCTCACTCTCCTGGTCTCTCACTCTTCCTCTCTACTTCCTGGGGGCCATGAGTTGTGCAGTCTTCCCCCACCATGTCCCTCCATCATGTTTCTACCTTGCCATGGGCTAAAAGCAAGTGATCCAGCTAACCATGGACTGAAACCTCTGTAACTGTGAGCCAGAATCAACCTTTCATCCTCTTAATTATTATTCTCTGATATTTTGTCACAGCCATGAAACATAGCTGGTAAAGGGAGTATCCAGGAATTTACAAGTCCACTGGGCTGTCACAAAATCTCTACTATCATCCTCAAAAACCCTGCTGAAATCTGTGAAATGGAGAAGTAATATCTCATATTAGGAACAGCTTGGCTTTATTTATGATTAGCCATTATCAGAAATTTGGTAGATGTAACCATTTATTGAATTGTATTTTAGCCAATTTATGGATACCAGTTTACAGATACTACCATGCTTAATCAAGTCCCCTCATTCTACTGACATTATGGTAAAAATCTATATTCTTTTCTGAACTGGAAATTAAATTTGGATAGTTATTCTCTACTATTCTATTCCAAAGAGAAACCTGTAATGAGAATAGTGCTTCCTACAGGTAGGTAGCAACTAAACAGATCCAATGCGGCTCAGGAGCAGAGTGAAAGTGTCGTCAGAGTCTGGTACCAAATGGGTCACGCGCTTCTCCATGCACTGAGAAGGCAGTGAGGATGCAGAGATAGGTGGGGTTCCTGCAAGCTGGAGAGCTTGCATTGTACACGAAAGACAGAGCAAGTTGTCACACTGCTACAGGGTGGATTAACATCCAACACAGCAGCTAGGACAGTGCCTGGGATGATCAATACTGTGAATGAATGGGTGCCACACAGAAACCATTATGTTAAAGATAGGAAATGAAGTGAACAACAGGGCAGGAAATGAGTGACTGCAGGTTGATAGGGGAGGATTAGAAAGACAATAATGAACAGCACTTTGAACGAGGAGCATGTACAAGAGGCATATGATGAAAGTTGAGCCAATGAGACAAGTAGAAAGAGGTAGAAGAAAAGGAGGAAAGCAGCTAAGCATTTGGGGAGTATTTTCCATATATTATCTCATGAATATTATAAAAATCTTATAAATACTATTACTAATATTCCATTTTACAGATGAAGAAACTGAGGCACGGAAACATAAATTAAGTTTGTCAAGGAAAAAGAATTAGTAAATGGCATATTTCTTTGGTCTCTGAAATTTTCATGTTTAGCAAGGTATTTTCAGATTGTATTTAATCTGCCCAACAGTTTGTTGTTGTTGTTGTTGTTGTTGTTGTTTTTGCTTAAATTCTTTTTTTTGCACTTTATTAAATTCTTTTATTGGTACATTGTAGGTATACAACACAATTACATTTCTCATTGGGAATTGTACCTTTACATAATGCATCTTGGTTCTTATTTTTTCCCCATTCCTAGCCCTCCCCTCACGCCCTCCACCCTTCCCTATTTACAAAGACTTTATTTCCATTTTTTCCATTTCTCATCATTTTTCCTTTCCCTTCTTTCCTTTCCCCTGAATAATCGATAATGCAAAATAGGAAGAAAAGGTCCAAAGGGGTAGGGATAGTGCTTAAATTCTTTAATGGTACATTTTAGGTAGACAGTACATTTACATTTATCACTGGCACATTTAGCATTTTGGGTTTTATTTTAAGAATGATTTTTCAGAATATCTTGTCAGTTCCTGGATACATATTTATGGTCATGGTTTAAAGGTTAGATTGCAAGGTGAAATTGGTTGTTATCTTGCTCCTCATTTATTAAGTTTTCCTTCTCAACTAGGTCCTTCCCATCAATGAGGAATACACTGTAGTGTCTCCCATCTTAACAGTAAATCCTATGACCCCTGCAGCTCATGCCATCAGTGCTTCTCCTGGATTCTTCTTGCATCCCCACTGCTCCTGCCTTCAGAGAATTACCCTTGGCCAGTGGGACTGCCCTGGCCCAGAAGGTTACACATCCCCAGCTGGGGGTGCTGATGTCCATGGCTGGAACCCTGAGTGTACACAGGATCAGCCCTTTGCTTCAAGGAAGGACCAACTGTGAGGCACGATTCATACTCCAGAGTACCCCACGGGATCCAGGTGAAGCAAACTCCAGCCAAATCCACACCCTTGATAAGCAACTTCCCCTCCTCTCCCCTCTCTCATGCCTTCATCACACGCAGCCACATCTTCATCTCAGGTTCTGCTACAGTTACTTAATGAAGGTTCCTTCTACCTGCTACACTGTTTCTCTACTACCTCAAAATAGACCTTGCCTTGCCTTGCAAGCACAAGGTCCTGAGTTCAATCCCTGGTACCATAAAAAAAAGTTGTCTAAATTTGCTGTCTTGGCTCCTCTGCTTCTGTCCCTTCTTGAACCTATTCCAGTAAGATGTTCATGGCTACCATTCCATCAAGATAGCTCTTGGTCACACACACACACAAAAAATGCATTTCTAACCCTAAATGTCTTAGCTTATCAATCTACTACCTATATTTGACATAATCAATTAATCTCTCCTTTGGATATTGTCTTCTCTGTGGTCCCAGGACAATGCTATCTTTTAGTTCTCCTCCTCTGTCTCTTTTGCTGCTTCCTCTTCAGCTCTTTAATCTCTATTTCATCCACATTAACTCCTTGGGTGATATATCATCTAGGGTCACAATTGACATTCAAAACTTAACGTCTTTAGCCCTGGCTTCACCTCAAATCCTAGAACTATTTCTTCAACTCCAAATCCAATATATACCTTTGGATGTCTATATACATCCCAAATTTAATATGTTCAAAGCTAAATTCACAATGTATTGCCTACATACTGGCCCAAATAGCTTCCTTTCTTACACCTCCACCTTCCTTGTCTCACTAAATGTCAGTTCCAGCTTTCATTTCAAATCATGAACCATGGAGTCACTTTTTTACTTTCTTTTATACTCTACACATAAAATTTTTTGAGAAATGCAATCAACTCCACTTCAATACTGCTGTCACCCTAGTCCAAGCCATTATCACTTTTTCCAAAAATTGAAAAGTAGTACCCTAAGAGTCTTCTTGCTTTGTATCTTAGAATCTATGGTCCATAGAGCACCCAAAGTGATTTCTTTCAGTCAGACCACATCATTTCTATGCTGAAGTCCTTCCAGCAGCATGGTATGGTGGCTGAGTGTAGGCTGACTGGAATTATCCCAGTTTCCTCTCTCTGCCTCCATCTGTTATCTGTGAAATGGATATGATGGGGGGATTTGCTGCTTCCCAGGTTTGTGATGAGCATCTGGTGTTATGTGATTATTGGATAAATCAAATAGTAACCTGTCATGTCAGCATGGAAGTGCAAGCCCTCTTCTATTGGCCCTCTTTTTTCCACTCCAGCCAACCTGGGAAGCTTCCGTTAGAAGACAGAGCTGAACAAGAAACTCCAAGCCTACCTCACCTATGCTATGGCCCTAAATTCAAGGTATGATCAAAGAATACACAATTTTTTTAATTCACCACAATAAAAGACACATCACCATTAATCCCCCTTAAAATACTCCCCTTTGCTTCGAACCCACTTATTGAAATATTCTTGCCACTTTCTAAAGTAGTTCTGGAAGTCCTTTTTCATGTCATTAGTTGCACTGTTGTGGCTGTCTCTGTGTCCTAAATTAATTCAAAATGTTTACCCTTCTTGGTCACTCTAGAGAAGAGACAGAAGTCACACAGTGCCAGATCTGGTGAAAAAGGTGGATTACACACTGTAATTTTTTATTTGGCAGAAATTGCCCTACTAGAAGTGATGTGTGACAGAGATGTCATGATAGAGGGTTAAATTTATTAGCCTAAAAGACACATTACCATTAATCCTCCTCATAATACTCCTCCATCCCCTGGTTTGAATACCATTACCCCATCATTTTTGCAGGCTTTTACTAAATAAGTTTTTTTTTTAATTTAAGCATTCACCATATTCTTCAATCACCCCTTGTACACACATAGCTCATCCCTTCAGGTCTGCACAAAACCTACCTCATCAATAAGGTTTTCACTGAACAACAAATAAAATGGCAGCCTTGACCCCTGACAATCTTTCTCTACTTGCCCTGCTTAATTTCTCTCCATAGTGCTCATTTTCTGATAAATTATAAATTTACCTCTTTTCGTTGTTTTTGTCTGCCCCACAGCAGTATAAGCTCTTTGACGAGAGGCATGTTTTTGGTTTTTTGTTTTTGTTTTTGTTTTTGAATTTGTTCACAGCTATATCTCTAGTGCCTAGAATAGTATCTGGTACACACAACAGCCCTTTAATGAAGAACTACTGAATCCATAAATGAAAGGCAGTGTGGAAGCTCTTTAAACATTTCACTGGGCTATGAAAGAGACATGAATCAGGAAAGCAGCTGTGGGAACAGAAGGGATGAAGAGGTATAACCAAACACACACAGAAAAAGGATCAACAAGATGGAGTATGAAAGAGAAGATATTTGGGGAAATTATTTTGAGTTACTAGCCAAGGTGAAAGGCTGCCTAGGATATTGATGCCCAAAAGCAGAATGTAAAGCACAAAAGGAGTTGATTTGAGAGAGATACAACATGCCCAGGCAAACATCACTGTGACTTGTCTGGCAGGCAGTTTGAAACTCAGCTTTATTAATAAGAGAAATCAGAACAGAAAATCATCAGGAAAGATTGTCATTCAAAGCCATAATATGGAATGAGGCAGCCCAAAGGAAGACTCTGATCCAGAAAAGGGAAGGAGACTGTGGGGAACAGGCCTACATAAGAGGGCAGATGAAGGAGTGATCTGGGAAAGAGACTAGTAGAAAAGAAAGAAAGAGAACAGAAATCTGTAAAAGCACCAAAAAGTACATAGAGCAATAGTACCTGCTGAAATGATATAAATCATTGCAACTAGAAACTTTTTCAAGCTTGTCAAAAGTGACTAAAATAGAAGTGTCAGGAGATAGGACTTTCATACCTCCTGACAAGACTGAGCAAGTAGGGCATTCTTGCCTGCCAGTGTAGAAATAGACAGGTGTTCAGGCGTCTCCTATTTTACTGATGAGTTCAGCTGTTAATGTATTTTTCAAGACCCACAAGAGCTCGTTACATTTGATACAACCAGTTATTCTTTCATTATCTCATTGCCCTTTCCTTTGGTTTTCAAGACTTCCTGCTCTAATAATGTCCTAAATGGTTTTACAAAGTCTCATTTTATTAATCCTTCTTTGTCCCAGAGATGTAATTATTTTCTGGTCACTACTTTCCTGCTAAAACCTTTCTGTAGCTGAAACTTTTTGTTTTCTGTGTATTGTTAGCAACATCTTTAGAAGTGAACACCTCTTTCTGCTCTCCTCACTTTTTTGTTTAAGAATCTATCCTCCCCCCACCCCCCGAAAGTCCCCAGAAATAAGTAATTCATGATGTCTAATTACCCACAGATTTGTATCTCACATGCTATCTTAAGCAGTGATGAAAATGGTAATTATTTACTCTGAAAGGTCTGTCAAGGGTACAGTTAAATAAGTGCTATGCTGTTAAATTGGACTGAAGTGCTTCCCTTTCCTGCTATTCATCTTATCTGTGAATCACCCCCTAAAATCTTTCTAATATGCTATTGGCTAATTCATTGTCAGTGCAATATATATTAAGTTGAATGTGAATAGCATACATCTTATTTGTAATATGTTTTACATACACAAATTTGAAATTTATGACATTCTCAAGCAATATAATATAATGCAAAATACAATTTCTAATGTAATACCCAGTGTTCATAAATATTCCATGTTGGAAATTACAATAAGCAAAGCACAAAGTAAGGAAATCAATAGACTCTGGGCACTAATACTGTTTTTCAGGGCAAATATCTATTCTGTGTGACAATAAGCTTACCTCTGTCCTGATAAGGAAAGTACTATGTTGAAATAATGGCTATGCCATTTATACCATTTGTGTTTTAACTGCCTGGTTGTCAGACATACAAGATGGTGGGAAATCCTCATCTGCCAGTCCACATCTTATCACCTTGGGATAGGGGGATGGTTAAGGGGGTGGTGGCATAGTCCAAGAAGTAGTAAATGTCTGGCAACCAAAACAGAATAAGGCATAATCTTGCTAATGTACTCTCAGTTAATAGAACATGCAGTCAATGAAATTTCTGATATTAAAATTTTTTAATTATATATAAACATATTACACAGATACACCTACACATTATTCTTTGGGTAAAAATATATTTTGGACCATTCCTTCAACACATATTTATTGGGTACATATATATGGTAGGCACAGTGAGAGACTCTAAGGAAGTATCAGTGAACAAGATTGCTAAAGGCTCTGACAACACCAATCTTACAGTCTAGATTGATGGAGCAAGTAGAGAAACAGAACAAGTAGCCACTTCCCTGTCTCTGTGCAAAGCACAAATCATTGACTTGGAAGCAAGGGTATTGGTACCATATATTCACTTATTTATTCAATAACCACCGTATGGTTTGTATGTAGTATGCATTTAAGGATTCTAATGGTGCAAAACAAAATATACAGTCCTTGTCCCATATTTTCCAGTGCACTGAAGGAGAGAAATACTCATTCAATGGGCCCAGAAAAAGAATTTCACGAAGCAACATATAAACAACGTCTACAAACACAGCAGGAAAATGAGGAGTAACAATTACCACATTTCCTGTTACTCTCTCTGTCTCAGTCCATTAAGATTGCTATAATGAAATATCACAGACTAAGTAATTTGTAAACAGTAGAAATTATTGCTCCTGATTATAGAAGCTAAAAAGTCCAAGATCGAAGTATAACAAGTTCAGTGTCTGGTGAAGGCTTATTCCTCATAGATGGTGTGGAAGGGAATAAAAGAAAGCAAAAAGGACTTACAGTCTCACTCAGGCCTCTATATGAGGCACTAATTCCATTCATGAGAGCAGAGCCCTTGTACTCAATCGGCTTCCAAATATCCCACCTTTTAATAATGCACACTGGGGATTATGTTTCAACACATGAATTTGGAGAACAAAAGCTTTCAGACCATAACATTCTCTCTTGCTCCACACACCCACCAAGCTGTTCCTATCTTAGGGCATTTGCAGTAGTTATTTCCTGTGATGCAAGTACTATTCCCCAGATATCTTCATTACAAACTCCGTTATTTATATCAAGTCTTTATTCAAATACCATCTCAGTGAGGCCTACTTTGACCACACTATACAATACTGCAGAGCTCTGGCTCTTGGCATTTCTGATCCACCCTCTAACTTTCTGTTTGTACTTAGCACTTAACACCTTTGATGCACTCGATAATTAGTTTGTACATCATGTTTATTGTTTGTTACAATATAAGCTCCACAAAGGCAAAGATCTTTGTTTAGTTCACTGGTAAATCCAAAGCACCTAGAACTATGGGCCCAGCACTTAGTAAGTACTCACAAAGTATTGTAGGTCATAATGAGGATATTAACATAAATTTAGCATTGAGCATGTCCTAGGCACTATCCTAAACACTCTAACTACATAGCCTCTTTTTATCCTCATAATGTATTTTTTTTTTAACTTCAAGGTAGATACCAGTATCAGTTCTAGGTTATGAACAGAAAGGAATGTATTAGGTTTTTATAGGAAAGCTCAAAGAATAAATGTGAATACTAGCAAATCCCACATCAAAAATAAGCAAGTGAGACAAAGTGCCACTTTCTTCCTCAGGAAAAATCTTCTAAGGGAACCATCCTTGGAATTGCCTCTGCCAGACACTTCTAACCACAACCACCAGACTCTGCCACCCAAGTGACTCATTACCAAGACACTGGACTCTTCATTGCTTCTTGTAGATCTGAATTTCAGTGTGTCATCATTTCCCTTCTGCCTAAAGAACTTCCTTTGGCATCTATCCCAATGACAAATCTCTGTTTTAATTTATTTGAAAATATCTTTTATTTCTCCTTCATGTTTTGAAATATATGTCCACTGATAGAGAACTGAGTTAACAGTTGATTTCTTGCAGAAGAGACACCATTCCACCATCTCTGAATTCCATTATTTCTAATGAAAAATCAAATATCGCTGTTATGTAAAATGTCTTTCTCTCTCTAAAAAGCAGGGGGAAAAAATTTCAGGCTGGCCATGGTGGCATACACCTGCAATCCCAGCACCCAGGAGGCTGAAGCAGGAGGATCACAGTGAGTTCAAAGCCAACGTGGGCTACACAGTGAGACCTTATCTAAAAAAAAGCAAAACCAAAACAAACAAATTTCAGCAGCTTGACTATTACAGTCTTAAATGAGGATTGTCTTTTCTTAATGTTGTTTTGGCTTTAACTTCCTTAGCATAAAAGCTGTGTAATTTTTTTCTAATCAAAATTGGAAAATTATGATGCTCAATATTTTTTAAATATTGTTAATAACTAATTTTATCTTTCTTAACTTTTTAAGATTCCATTTACATATATGACAGATTGCTTGAAAATCTCATCCAGGTTACTAAAGTTGTTTGTTTTCTTGGTATTTTATTCTCTATGTGCTTTAGCTTGAATCATTTCTATTGTTCTGTCTCCAAATTGATCCTCTTCTGTTGTGTCCAACCGGCTGTTAATCCCATGCAGAGATTTTCTTCAGAGATTATATTTGTCAGTGCTAGGATTTTCATTTAGTTCTTTTTTAAAATTTCCAGATCTCTCTTCAAATTTCCAACCACTTTACTTATTATAGATTTAGTGAGTATGATAAATCTTTAGCAAGGCTCATTAAAAAGAGAAAGAGAAAAACTACAAGTTACCAATATCAGGAATATGACCAGCAATTTTGCTACATCATCCTGGAAATGGCAAAAAGATAATATACTATGCCTCTGCTATGTTAATATACTGCATTATGTTAATAAATTTGACAACTTAAAGGTAAATTTCTTTGAAAAGCATAACTTTCTGAAATCAACCAAGAAGAAATACAAAATCTGAATAGCCTATAATTTATCAAAGATTTGAAGTTATCATTTAAAACCTCATTTAAAACCTCCACAAAAAGAAAACTCAAGATCCCATATGGGTTTATTGGTGAACTCTACCAAATATTAAGTATTTAATTATACTGAAATACTGAATTTAACATGTTCCCACTGGCTTGAACCACTGGTGGTACATGCATGACTGTCCCATGAGGCAGCTTGTACTGCTGGTGGTACAAGTGGTACAGTCATGGATGGGACGATCACACATGTATCCCAGTGGTTCAAGCCACCTAGCATTGAGACATGAATTATGGCCTCATCATGAATGTGTTAAGTCCCTTTCAGAAAACAGAAAGATGAACATTTTCCAATATGTTTTATGAGCTCAGCTTAATGTTGATGCCAGAATTGACAGACATTACAATAAAGTCAATATACCTTATGATCATAAATACAAGATATATCAACAGTTTAGTTGCAAACCAAAACTATCCACATACAAAAAATGAGTATGACTATTGAAGTTCATCCCAATAATGCAAGGTTAATTCAGTAAGCAATGTAAATCACTATATTACTGGAATTTTAAAACTATATGATCATCTCAATAGATGTAGAAAAGTCATTTGACAAAAATCAACACCCATTCATTTGTAGTGGTAAAGAATGAATACTTTCCCTCTTATACAGAAAATATATCAAGAATATTTGCTCTCTATTCATAAATAGTTACACATTATAAAATAAAACAAGAAAGTAAAATAGAAATCATTGTTTACAGACAAATAAAGTTATATTTATTGTAAAAGGAGTTGATTGCATACATAGAAAATTCTGAGAAAATCTACACGCTTCTAGAGCTAGCAAGTAAATTTAGCAAGACCACAAGATACAATTTCACTACACAAAAAGCCAACTGTACTTTTATATAAGATCAATATACTTGAAAAATTAAATTTAACAAATAAAATAATTATAAATAAGTTTAATTTAACAAAGGAGCAATACTTTTTCATTACAAGCTAAAACACTGGAGAGGGAAATTAAAGTCTGAGTATAGAAATATGTCATATTCTGGGAAATGGAAGACTACTGTTAAGAAATAAGTTCCATGCAAATTAATTTATGTATTTCATGTAATGCCAGTCAAAATTCCATCAGACTTTTCATAGAAATTAAAGATCAGGTTCTAAAATTTATTTGAAGATGCACAGGATAGGACAGGCAAAATGACCATGAAGTACTTGCACTGCCCAATCCAAGGCTTATTATAAAACTGTAGCATAAAGAAAATGTAGCATCTAAATGGCAATAAATCAAATAAATCAATGGAAAAGAACAGAGACTCTTAAAATAACGCCACACATTTTATTTTCAACCAAGATGCCAAGGTCATTAGAGAAAGAAGTCTTTTCAACAAATGTTATGAAACAACTGGTGTACATACAGCAAACACACACAAATGAACATCAACTCTTATCTCCTGCCATATACATAAACTCAGAATGGATCACAGATATATACAAAAAGATAAAAGTACAATCCTTGAAGAAAACATAAGAAAAAAAATCTTCACAACTTTGGAGTAGGTAAAGATTTCTAAGAACAAAGAAAACACAAATCATAGAAGACTTTAAAAAGGCAAATTGGATATCATTAAAATAAAAAGCTTTTGCTCTTTAGAAGACCCTACTAAGAAAATAAAGGTCAATCCACCACTTTTCAGTACAGATATCTGACAAAGATGGGATCCAGAATACATAAAAGAACTCATAAATCAACAATAAAAGGACAAGCAACTCAATAAAATATATAGGTAAAAGACTTGAACAAACACTTCATATATAAAGGGCTGATATGCACATGAAAAGGTATTCAACATTGTAATTTAGAGACATATAAATAAAACCACAATTATATACCATTTAATATTCATTTAAATGCTTAAAATCTATTTCAAATTTGAAATAGGAAGAAAAGGTCCAAAGGGGTAGGAAAAGTGGGAGGGGAAGGGGAAAGGAAAGAAGGGAAAGGAAAAATTGTGAGAAAAGGAAAAAATGGAAACAAAGTCTATGTAAATAGGGAAAGGTGGAGGGGGTGAAGGGTGCACAGGTAATGGGGAAAAATAAGAACCAAGATACATCATGTACAGGTACAAGCATCCAATGATAAATGTAAACGTATTATATACCTAAAATGTACCAATAAAAGAATTTAAGCAAAAACAAATAAAAATAAATGCTTAAAACCATAAAAACTGATGACAGTACATGTTAGTGAGGATATGCAACTACTAAAATCCTCATGCTTTGTTGGTGGGAGTATAAAATGGTACGATCATTTTGGAAAACATTTTGATAGTTTCTCATAAATTAAATTTGTTTTCTCTGTGATCCAACAATTTCATTCCTATATAGTTCACATCTAAGAGAAATGAAAACATATGTTCACATGAAGAATATTCATATAGCTTTCTTGCAATATTCCCAAACTGGAATAACCCAACTGTCCATCAACAGATGAACAAATAGACAAACTGGTAAATTAATAACTATGGGACACTATTCAGCAACAAAAAAAGAGCAAACTACTGAACTACACAACAGTGAACCCCATGACTCAGCAATCTACTCCTCAGAATAGAGCCAATTGGTATTATATATGCACCAAAATACAGTAATGTTTTTAATAGCAAAAATCTAAATGAATCCAAATGAGTTTCGAGAAATAAGGTGTGACTGAAATGTACATGTTTACATTTTTTAAATGTATTACAGCAAAAGACATAATGTCATTAGTCCCCCTCAAAATACTTCCCCTTGCTTCTGTCATTCTTGCCACTTTCTGAAGCAGTTCTGGAAGTCCTCTCTCATACATGTCTATGCGGTATAATCAAAAGTATAGCAAATTCTGGTCCTGAGTAGGATCCAGTGAAAAGGTCGACTGATAAAAACATTAGTTTGTCCTCACTCACTTTACTCACCAGATCTAGCACTGTGTGATTTCCGGCTGTTCCTCAAATTCAAAATGTCCATAAAAGGTAAACATTTTTAATCACTTCAGGACATCGAGACAGCCAAGACAGCACAGCTAAAGATACTCATGAAAGAGGGCTTCCAGAACTGCTGGAGATAGTGGGAAGAATGATGAGATACGTGTGTTAAGAAGCAAAGTATAGATAATCTTTCTGTCCACAAAGATGTCTGTAAAATAAAATCATATGAAAGAATTATTGAGTCTAAGAGTATAAAAGTTCCTATTAAGTGCTAATAAATATTTTTTTAAAGTATGTCAGAAGCAAGGTAAAGTATTTCAAGGGGGGTTAACGGCAATGTGTCTTTTACTGTAATAAATTTTTAAGTCTAAATGATCACTGTAGTTTTCAATCTTTTTGAAAACATTCTGTACTTGATCTTAACCAAAAGGCCCAGAAGGAAGATAAGTCACTGGGGATGTGCTTTTGAAGGAGAAGTTGGGACCCTGGCCCCTTTCTTGCTCCCTCTTCCTTTCCTGGCCAGATGACGTAGACGGGGACTCCTCTGCCACACACCCATCATGACATACTGTGCTACCACATGCCTGAAGCAACAGAGCCAACAACCATGAACCAAAACCTCTAACACTGTAAATTAAAAAAACTTTTTTTCCTCTTAAACTGACTTACCTTTGGTATCTGTTGCAATAATGGGAAGTTAACATACTACACAACCTATATGCAAACCAACTTTATGTTTAAGTGCTGAATCATTTAACCATAGGAATTCAAAGAAAGATGTGATCACTGCAATCTAAAGGAGTTAGAGACCATGTCACAGGAGAGTTCCCCCTTGCGCTGTTATGAGAACTGAGCAAGATCCAGGTGGATACTTACACAGTTTGACCCGGCAGTGGAGGGAGACGGCTCACAGGCAGGGCTGACTGATAAGGAGAGGTCCGGCTAAGAGTTAGAAAATAAGATTGAATAAATAGAACAAGCCAAGTTATGAGAGTCCTTGAAAGGCTGGCAGCTGAATTTAGACTTGATCCAATAGGAAATGGGAAATGACTATAAATTCTGCAGCAGAGAAGTGACACGAGAAAGGCAGTGTTTCAGGAAGATTATGTTGGTGACAGTATGCTGGATGGATGGGAGGTAAAAAGGACTGAAGGCTGATGCATTCTGTCTTTCCTGCTCTAGATGAAGGTTGGGTAGCATGACATATGTAGTTTAATTTTTAAAAAGAAAAGACACCACTACAATTACTCTCCTAAATCTTAATAAACTTCTGAAACTCATTCAAGAGTGGAAAAATAGCCCATGTCCCATAGCATTTGAAAATATTATTGTTTCTCAGGTTGAAATTCCTGTTTGGGAAATTAGAGTCATTATACCACATTTATTTATTCCTTAAACTGCCGCATAAGTGTCACCTGGGAGCCCACTAGAAATGCAGACTCTCAGGCCCCATCACAGATCCACGGAATCAGAATCCGCTCTTCGACCAAGATTCCCAGGAGTTTCCTGTGATTTTCAACTTCTTGTTAGAGTTTGAGATCTGCTAACATGGTAGATTTCTATTGAGCTTTTGTTGTTTGGGAAAATTATGGATTTGTAACTGTTGAAATTGTTACATTGACTTGAAAAAACCATATGAACCCCTTAGTTCCTATGACAAGGCTGTCACACTGAGGCAGAGAGCTGGGGTCCTCACCCACTTGCATGTCTCTTGGGGAATGACTGCTACACGGATGAAATGAGACATCTGGTAGCCTTATGAAATGTGTCACTTAGTACATGCAGCTGAAATCAAGACATCTGCTTGTCTTCCCACCATTCTGTGAGCTCTTACTCTAGAATGACACTTTCTTCCTATTTCACACTATCTATTATACCTTTTAGTCCTTATTTACACTTTCAGTTTCTCGCACTAGAGAAATGATTCAGTATTTACACACGTGTGTCCTATTTATTCCACTTAAGAGTATCGCTTCAATAGGAAGAAAAGGTGCAAAGGGGAAGGGGAAGTGGGAGGGGTAGGAAAAAGAAAGAAGGGAAATGAAAAAATATGAGAAAATGAAAAAATGGAAACAAGGTGTCTGTAAATAGGGAGGGATGGAGGGGTTGAAGGGAGGGCGGGGGAAGGGGGAAAAATAAGAACCAAGAGACATTATGTAAAGGTGCAAATTTCCAATGATGAATGTCAGTATATTGTACACCTTACATGTACCAAAAAACTTAATAACATGACACTTTTTTGCCATTTGAAATATATCTTCATCCTGCAGGGTTTCATTTTCTTGCTGTGTAAGTATGAGGGGAAAGTGCTAGATTGGTGCAGATAATAAAAATCAGCAGACAATTCACTTATCCGCTGGGAACACCGTTTCAACTCACCTGGGCAACTTTTTCCTCTGGCATTCCACTCACCAAATCCAAGTGTTCTGGGTTACCTGAGGACATCAGTAAAGAAACCATTCGGTAGTCGTCCCCACTCTGTCCAGGTTGCTAGGGAGAACTTGGTTTTCAAGGCCGCTCATTGGGACAGAGCTTCTCAAACTTTAGCACATGTACAATTTCGCTGAGGATCATGTGGAAATGCAGATTTGGAACCAGTGGGTCTAGCCTGAGGGCTGAAATCCTGCAGTTCTAACAGGCTCATGGGTGATGCTAATCTGAGGACCATGTTCTGAGCAGCATGCCCACCTGCCTGGCAAAGTTATTACATCAGGCAAGCACCAAAAGCAACAGCAGAATAAATTCAAGGTACAATTATCTCTGTGGGTGGAAAGAAATAAAGTCATAAAGATGAACAGACTGAAAGTGGAAAAACAGAAAGTTTGTTTTTAAAAACAGTGAAATTTTTAAAAAGAATTGATAAAGATGAAAACATAAAAGGGAGGGCTGGGGATCTGGCTCAGTGGTTGTGCTGCCTACCTTACAAGGGCAAGGTCCAGAGTTCAATCCCTGGTACCAAAAACCAAAAACAAAGAAAACATAAAAGGGAGTTTACCAATGTCAGAACTGAGTCAGCCTAGGAACCAAGAATTTGGTTAGTAATATTTCTACCAAAGACATCCTTAGCAACTCTTGATGGGGTTTTCAAATCCCTGGACCAGCAGGATGATAGAGGAAAAATATTGACTCTGGCAGGCAAGATCTTCCTCACTGATCCTGGACATCTGGTCACTGAATCTTTCAGGAAGGCAGATTAGAGATGGTGAGTTGAAAACCCTTCCAGCACAGGCACCAATAGTGAATTTTAAATAAGTATGGAAGTTAGCCAATCTCTTGCCATCAGATCTGCAAAACTACATTATGTAGTCAGTCTTGAAAATGGAAAACAACTGGTATGAGAAATTGAAAGTGTAAATAAGGATCAAAAGGCATAATAGATAATGTGAAATAGGAAGAAAAGGTCCAAAGGGGAAGGGGAAATAGGAGGGGTTGGAAAAAGGAAAGAAAGGAATGGAATTAATATGAGAAAATGAAAGAATGGAAACAAAGTCTTTGTAAATAGGGAGGTGTGGAGGGGTTGGAGGGAGAGCAAGGGGAATGGGGAAAAATTGGAGTCAAGATAGATTATGTAAAGGTACAAATTTCCAATGATGAATGTCATTGTATTGTATACCTAAAATGTACCGATAAAATTATTTTTTTAAAAAATGGAAACCAAAAATTTACCAGACCATATTTATTAAGACCTTGAAGGGTTATCAAGGTAGCATAAACAGTAAAATGAAGACATTTATTCATCCAACCAAAATGCATCATGGGCAGTAGAGAACACGAGCCACACACTAATATTGAAGGAAAGGTCTATACATCATAAAGATGTAACTCATGGAATAAATGACCTTCCAAACTGGACATTTAGAAGTTAGCAAACTTTATGCTTTTTGTAACAGTGTAAACAGGTACATGTATTTAGCTCATAATTGACTTGAAGTTCATAATATTACCTTCCTCAAGTTCTGAGAGCGAGCCTCAGCTCCATTCAGAATTTCTTTCTGTAGCAAACCTATCAAAAACAAAAGAGAGGGCCGCAGATTTAGCTCAGTGGCACTGCGCCTGCCTTGCAAACACAAGGTCCTGAGTTTGATCTCTGGTACCAAAAAAAAAAAGAGAGAGAGCCAGACAACATAAAAATCAAAGATCCATCAACTCAGAGAAAACTCCCAGTGGCATCATCTCTGCATCTAATGCTGTCACTAACAGGAGAAGCAGGTAATGGAAATTTAATTTGCAGCTAAATGCAAGCTATCAGTAAAGCTCTGTCTTCCAGTAGGAACAAGATTCACTCAAATTGAATGGGGTTTTTTGTTGTTGTTTTGTTTGGGCTTTTTTGGTACTGAGGATCAAACTCGGGACCTTGAACTTGCCGAAGCAGGCAGCAGAACCACTGAGCTAAACCCCTGGCCCTCAAATTGAATGTTGATAGGAATTTACATGCTTTCTTACCTATACTGATGTTGCCTTCCCCGATTCAACTTGAAGACAGAAATGATCTTTTACCCACCTTACCCCAAGGAATACAGCACATGATCCTGCCCCGTGCCACTCAATGGTGGGGACCTGTGCCTGTGTCTTCTGACAGGGAGATCTGTTCCCTACCACCTCAGCCCTGATTCATCATCTCTGAAGATGAACTTTTAACAGTGGGGACAAACTAGAAGGAGGTTAGCCATCAACTATAACCTCTTTCTCCTTCCCCAGCAGAGGCAGCACAAGAAACCACCAGAACATTCTGACCATGCTATTGTGTGACGCATCCATACTCCTATCCTCCACTCAGATGTAGAACTTACTGGGAGACATGGCCCCAGAACCCAAGAGAATCACATATAGGAGCACAAAGCATGGGATGTGGGGAGCACTCAGAAATGAAGCCAGAGTAGAAAAGTATGGAGCCCAAGGCCAAGCCCTATACTCTAGGCTCAGATCCCAGGTCTACCTCTTAGGAGCTTTGACAGAGGAGCATAAGACGTTACCACTCTGAGCTACTGCAACCAAAGATAATAATGCCAGTATCACAGTGTTTGAGAATCAAATTATTGCATTTTAAAACAGTTGGCACCTGCCCTACAAAATTTTTAAAGGAAGTCTAGTGCAGGAGTCAAGAATGGAAGAGCACTGGTGATGAGAGTCAGCACCTGCACACGTATCATTTAAGATCCCTCAAGAAACCTGTTTGTGGTGGCACACACCTGTAATCCCAGCACTCTAGGAGGCTGAGGCAGAAGGATGGCAAGGCCTAGCCCAGCTGGGCAACTTACAACTTAGACCAGCCCCAAAATTTAAAAATACAAAAGGTCAAGGATGTAGATCAGTGCAAAGACTCTAGGCTAAATGGCCAATGTCCCCCCAAAAAAATTGTCATAAGAATATCCTCTTTAACAGACAAAAGAGAAGTTCCATACTCCTTTAAGACTGTCCTTCTTTAGGCCCTATTGTTAAAGTCTTGTAATTTTTCTTAGATCTTTTCCCGATTTCTGTTTGAGAATTTCATCCACCTTTGAATCCCTTGAACACACATGATGGCTTAAATTAATGATTATTGCCAGAGGTTAGGTGTCTTCTGACCTAGTACATAAACAATTCTCTGCTTGTAAAATGCCAAGGGTTTTCTCTTCTTCATTTCACAAAAGGAGGACTTTCTTCCTCCTCTCCTTGCTATCCCTTCTCGGACAGTGAGTAGCAGCTCCTCCAAGCACTGAACAGATTGTGAAGGCTGCTTAGGGGAGGAAGCAAGCAAGTCACAGCCTCGTGGTTTAAGGAGGGATACAGACACCCGTGCTGAAGGCTGTGCTTGCCACCAAAGCAGCAGACACATGGGTGGCTCTGCATCCCACACTGGCGTCCCCCAGGCCAGCCTGTCACTGCACACACACTACATCCCCAGTCCCCATCTGGCTGTTCTACACAGCAGCTTTACTGACTTCATGCTCAGTGTCTTGGGCCTGCCTGCTATGGGCCATGGGGCCTTATTCAAAGCCATTCCTTCTCACCAAGAAGTTAAATGTATGTGTTTTCAATGATACAGCCATCTGGGCATCTGACACCAGTCACCAAATAATTAGTGGGAAACGTGCCAACATATCCAGGGATATATTTAATAATACTTCTTGGATAAAGAAAAGAGGCTCAAAAATTCTACATTGGCTCCCTCCAGAAGAGAATGATGGTGAAGTTTCTTGCGCTTCTCTGGACTCCTCTCAAGGGTCCTTTGAGGGCTCCCATTCCTCTAACAACACAAAAGGGTTACACATAGTAGACCTGGTGACCCATCCACAGGCTACTCCTCTCCGAGATGTCCTCACTTCCCCTAGCAATCTAATCCATTACCCCTGCTCTAAGTAACATCTGTGATCCAATAATTTCCAATATCATTTTTAGCCCAAAGCACTTCCACCAGAGGACTTGGAAATCAAAGTTTTAATGGCCATTTCTGTCAGGCATCTCAAATTCCATATATCTCACACTGAATTTATTATTTTATCCCTAGTCTAGTATCCATTCTCTCTCAGTTGGTGGCCTCACCACCCACTATACAAATCCTACAAGTATTTCTCAATTTCTCTAACTACTGTCCCCACTCCGATGAAATCCGTTTCCAAGTCCTGCTGAGTTTACTTTCTCAGTATTATCTGACAAGGTCCTTTGTCTCCCCTTTTTGTTTCAAGTCTAGTCTGCCGTGTTGATTAACCTCCTAATTAGTCTCCCCACATCCTTCCAAGTTAGTCTGATCTATACAAACACAAACCTGGCAGGCATAAGGACACATGCCTGTAATCCCAGCTTCTCAAGAGACTGAGCCAAGAGCATCACAAATTCAAGACAGGGGCTTTAAAATGGTGGCACAAAAGCCAGCAGTGAATCACAGCCTCTATGGGATCTGGAATTGAGATACCTGGAGGAGAACTTAGTGGGAAAAAAAAAAAAGACGGAGAGAGAAGAAGAGTTTTGGGAGTCAAGAAAGAGCTAACAGAAAAGTTAGAAATCACAGAGAAAATGAAGAAGGTGAAGACGATACAGAGAAAAGAAAGCAGCAGTCTGGAATGCTAACCCCAAGTGCCAGGGAGGAGAACCTGTCTCCACAAACACAAGGTAAAGAGGGTCAGCAGCCCCAGTGATAAACAATGGGCTCATAGTGTTAGCCCCAGGAAAATCCATGATTATTATAAGCCACAAATGCAGTATGAGGTATTACTCTGAAAGTGACCCTTTTTGCATGACAGGCTAGCATTGGAGAAGAAATCCACTGCAGTGCCCATCCTGTTTAGGAGTAAAATAATCAGGAGCCACTTTGAGAAGGGATTTATTTTTTTAAATGGAGCTACTCTGAGAGTCAGAATTCACAGAAGAACCACACTTCAGGGTTTCTGGTGTCAACCTACCATGGTGACTGGGTGGGAGGTGGCCACAAGACACAGTCATGGAGGATAAGTCTAGTCACAGACTCCCTGAAAAGCTCAAGCAGAGAGGGGCACAGGCTGTAGAGGACAGGGTGGTTCTCCTTCTGTGGTGAGAAGTCAGACCAGTCACAGATGGTTTTCAGAGGGAAAACTGCAACTGAAAATGCTGGGGTTAAATCCAGGGACTTTCGAGGACAGGACTTAAGGGTCTGTCTGTTCTCCCCATCAGTTGATATGATCAAGGATACCATGGCTTGGTTGTTTGCCACATCTTGGTGTGTACAGACAAAGGGGTCTCGGGAGCAAGTGGGGCACCCACCTCACAAGCCACAAAACTAATTGGAGACAGCAGTGGCTCAGAGCAGAGAGAAGGCAAAATGCTAAAAGCTTCTGTAGTGAGTACAGCCTGGAGACAAATAGCACACCACTGAATGATCCTGCCCAGTGGGAAAGGTGGGGCACGATCACCATTCACACACCAAAAAGTGAGTGTGAAAACACAATGGCCCAAAGTTAGGACTCAAGATTCCTACCCCACATCTGGTGGATTCCAGTACCACAGGCCCTGGAAGAAACTACTCACCCCAACACCTCAACATGGAAGAGTTTTTAAAATTCTTTTTTCTTATGTATTTTTCTGTTACTGTTAACCTAATTTTATTTACTTTCTTTTATTCTTTAATTGGATTTTTATCTCACTTTTGCCTCCACTTTCTTCTCATTATCCTTTACTCTTTTTCAAATTGTACTTCTGCTTCCATTTTTCTCTTCCCCTACCGTCTCTATCTTTATTATTATTAAACTTAATTTTTAGCTATTTAGTTTTCTCTATGCTGTTATTGTTGATTTCAATCTTTAATGGTGGCAAAGTTGCTGCTTCCAATAGATATTTATTATACTTCAAAATTTGGTTTGACTTTGTGTTTATATTGTTATTATAAATTTCTTTTCTGTTGTTGAGAGTGATACAGTTGTACCTTTTAGTTGATTCCTATATGTCAATACCTGGTTTGTCTTCAGCTGTATTATTATTGATGATTTCTATTTTTAATGGTGCCATAGTTGCTTTCAACTGGTTTCTCCTCCATGTCAATATCTGTATTGTCTTAGTTTTGTTAACACTACTCTGGTTTATTTTCTCCTCTCTGAGTGGCACTAGGGATCAAGGCCCCAAAAATAGGTTAGACACAAAGAAGACTCCCAAATATTATGTTGACTAGGTTAATAATGGTTATAAACACCAAAAGCTAACCAAAACTAAGGCTAAATCACAGGGAGACTTAATCTGACTAAAAAGATCTCCACAGTAGTGACAGAGTTTTTCTGCCCTAACTGATCTTACACCCTCATCACAAAAGCTAAAGACCAATGAGAAAGCAAGGTAACAAGATACTTCCCAAAGCCCTGAACTCCCCAAAAGCTGATCTTATGGGCACTTAACTCAAAAGCCAAATGATCAAAATGTTTGAAAAGATCAAAGGAGAAACATATAAGCACATTTATCAGATGTTTAGTAAGCTGAAAGAGGATTTAAATAAACAGATAAATTATTTAATTAATATGTTTGTCAAGCTTAAAGAAGACAAAAGCAATAGGCTGATTGGGTTAAACAAGACAATACCAGATATGAATACCATTTTGGTAAAGAATTAGAAGTTACAAAAAGAAAGCAAGCAGAAATCCATTTTATGAAAAGTTCAATTGAAAGTATGGGTAGCAGGTCTGGCCAATGTAAGGACAGAGTGTCACAACTTCAACACTAGGTTGATGTAATAGTTTATGGACTCAGTGATCACCTAAAAACAGAGCAACACGGAAGCTGGATCCAACAGCTGCAAGATGACCCAAACAAACACCTCAGAATTATAGGAAAAAGGAGAAATTATAAGATAACTCAAGAGGTATAAAAATTGTATTCACTAAAATAATAGCAGAAAATTTTCCAAATCTAGGGAAAGAATTCAACCTTCAAATACAAGAGGCATATAGAACACCAAATTGCCATGACCAGAAAAAAATACTTCTCCATGACACATCATAATCAAAATTCCAGAAATTTATCAGAATACTAAAAGCTGTAAAAGAAAAAAAGCAAGTAACCTGTAAAGGCAAACCTATAAGAATAATAGCAGATTTCACAGCACAAATTTTAAAGGCCAGGAGAGCTTAGAGAGAACTTTTTCAAACCCTACAGAAAAACAACTGTCAACCCAGACTTTCTGCAAAACTAGCCTCTAAATTTGATGGAAAAGTTAGGACTTTCTGTGAAAAAGAAATGCTAAAGAAATTCCTGACCACTAAACCAGCATTGTGCAATATTAAAGGGAATATTGGAGACAGGGAGATCATCATCACTGAAGAGCCCAAAGGAAAGTACACATCTAATGGAAAGAGCAATTAAACAAAAGGAAAAAAATAAAGAAATTATTTTAAAACAGTGCAATTACAGGATTCAATAAATATCTTACAATAACAACTCCCAATGTTACTGATCTTAACTCCTCAATCAGAAGACACAGACTGGCAGAGTGGCCAAAAAACAAAATCCACCCATACGGTGACTTTTAGAGATGCACCTCACCCACACAAAAAAATACAAAGACTGAGAGTAAGGAGAGAGAAAACAATATTCCACACAACCTTAACCCAAAAGCAAGTAGGAACAGGTATCTTGATTTCAGATGCAGAAAACTTCAAAACAGATTAGAAGAGACAAAGATGGCTACTACCTACTAGCAAGGGGAACAATTCAAGAGCAAGGGATAACAATTGTAAATATATATGTACCAAACATTGCCACATCCAACCTTATAAAATAAAACCTATAGAACATAAAAGGATGGATAGACACCAATACAATAATAGCCAGGGACTTTAATACTCCATTCTCACAAATAGACAGGTCAAGGAGACAATAAATCAATAAATAAATATCAGAGTTAAACCACACCATTGAACAGATGAAATTAGCATATATCTACATAGTGCTTCATCCAACAATAGAATACACATTTTTCTTGGCAGCACATGGAAATTTTTCCAAAATAGACCATATGTTAGACCATAAGCAAGTTTTACAAAATACAAAAGAATTGAAATAATCTCCTCCATACTATCAGATCATAGTGAAATGAAACTAGAAATCAAAAACAAAACAAACCACAGAAACTACACAAACACATGGAAGTTAGATAATACATTATGGAATAATCAATGGATCACAGAAGAAATGAGAGAACAAAGCAAAAAGTTCATTAAGACAAGTGACAATGGAAGCACAAACTATTAAAGCCCATGAGACACAATGAAAGCAATTTAAAGAGGAAAGTCAAGTGCTGAGAATGCACACATTAAAATAAAAAGCAATTCCAAATGACCGAATGATGTATCTCAAGGTGTTAGAAAAACAAAAGCAATCCAAAAGTAGCAGAAGGAAAGAAATTATAAAAATCAGAGCAGAAATTAATGAAATCAACACCAAAAAATATACAAAGGATCAATGGCTCAAAGAACTTGGTTACAGATAAGATTGATAAACCTCTAGTGAACTTACCAAAACAAGGAAAGAAATGACTCCTATCAATGCAATTACAAGTGAAAAAGGTGAAATCCTAAGGGACATTGCAGAAGTGCAGAGGATTATAAGAAACTACTTCAAAAACTTATATGCCAATAAATTGGAGACTCTGGAAGTGAAAAAATGTCTAAACATGTGCAAATTAAATCAAACCCTGAACACACTAATTAAATAGAGGCAATAATAAAAACTCTACCAAGAAAAGCACAGGTCCTGATGAATTCACTGCAGAATTCTACAAAAACTTCAGGGAAGATCTAATGCCAATATTCCTCAAACTTTTCCAGGGAATGGAAGAAGAAGGAGCCCTGGAAAACTCATCTCTAGAAGCTACCATTACATTGATGCCAAAATGAAAAAAGGATTTAACAAAAAAAAAAAAAGAAAAGAAAACTACTGGCTAATCTCCTTAATGAACATAGAGGCAAAAATCCTCAACAAAATATTTGCAAACAGAATGCAACAAATCCTTAAAAGAATCATACATCATGATTAAGTTGGCTTCCTCTGAGGGGTGTAAGGTTGGTTCAACATACATAAATCAATAAATGTCATATATCATGTAAACAGAAGCAACAACAAAAATCACATGATCATCTCAATGGATGCAGAAAAATATTTTCACAAAATCCAACATCCATTCACGATAATAAAAAAAAAAAGACTGTAAAGAAAATGGGTACAAAAGAACCTTATCTCAATCTGATAAAGGGCATTTGTGGCAAACATACTGCCAAATGGGGAAAGACCAAAAGCATTTCTTCTAAAATCAGGAACAAGACAAGGGTGTCCTCTCTCACCACTCCTGTTCAATATAGTAGTCAAAACATTAGCCAGAGCAATCAGACAAGACAAAGAAACAAAAGGGATATATATAGGAAAGGAAGAAGTCAAGCTATTTTTATTCACAGATGACATGATCCTTTACACAGAAGATTCAAATATTTAAAAGAGAGATTCCTAGAACTAATAAATTCAGCAAAATAGCAGAATACAAAATCACTACACAAATATCTATAGCATTCTGGTACACTAACAATGAATTCACCAAGAAAGAAATCAGTAAAAACAATCGCATTCACAGTAGTTTTAAAAGAAATTAAATACTTAGGAATAAATCTAACCCAGGAAGTGAAAGATAGTACTCTGGAAAAAAGATTATTTAAGAGGAAATTAGAAAATGGAAATACATCCCCTGTTCCTGGATAGGCAGAATCAATATTTTCAGAATAACCATATTACAAATATATTTTTTAATTCAATTCCAACCAAAATAACAACATCATCCCACACAGTGCAAGAAAAAACAATCCTAAAATTTATAGGGAACCAGAAGAGACCCATAATACCCAAAGCAATCCTGAGCAACCAGAGCAAAGCAGGCAGCATCACAATCCCAAATTTCAAGTTACATTACAAAGTTACAGTGGTTTAAAAACAAAATCATAGTATTGGCACAAAAAACAGACATGTGAATCAGTGGAACGAATTGAGGATACAAAAATGACATTAGGAACATTCAGCTATCTGATCTTCAACAAATGAGTCACAAACATACACCGGAGGAAAGATAGCCTCTTTAACAAATGGTGCTGAAGAAACTGGTTATCCGCATGCAGAAGAATGATTCTAGACCCATATCTCTCATTTTTACTAAAATCAAATCAAAGTTGATCAGTGATCTAGATATTAAAACAGAAACACTAAATGCACTTGAAAATAAATAGGCAAAACTCTTACATAGGCACAGGCAAGGAATTTCTAAACAAAGCCCCAGTAACAGAAGAAATAATACTAAAAATCAACATATGGTATTGTATCGAATCAAAACTTTCTGCACAGCAAAGAAAACAACTAACAGAGTGAAGGGACAACCTACATTATGAGGAAAAAGATTTGCCAGCTCCTCTGTGGACAAATGATTGAATCTAGAATATATGAAGAACTCAGAAGAAATTAGACTTTCCCAAAATAAAAGACCCAATAAAAAATCAGCAATTGAAATCAATAGACCCTTCTCAAGAAGAAGTATAGATGGCCAATAAATGCATGAAAAAAATATTTAGCATCTTTGGCCATTAAAGAAATGCAAATCAAAACAATACTGAGATTCCACTTTACCCCGGTAAGATTGGCTGTCATCAAGATCTCAAAACACAACAAATGGTAGTGAGGATGTGAGGGGAAAGGAACCCTTCCTTCTACACTGTTGTTGGGAATGTAAACTAGTACAACCACTATGGAAATGAGTGCGGAGATTCCTCAAAAATTAAAACTAGAAATTCCAGTTGATTCAGCTCTACGTCTTCTGGGTATCTTCCTGAAAGAGTTAAAGACATCATATTATAGTGATACATGCATGACCATATTTATAGCAGCACAACTCACAATAGCTAAATCTTGGAAGCAGCCTATATGCCCATCAACAAATGAAAAAAGGAGAAAATGTGGCATTTATACACAATGGAGTACTACTCTTCCATAAAGAAGGATAAACTTGTATCATTTACAGGAAAAGAGATGCACTTTCAGACCATAGTGTTAAGTGAAATAAATCAGAAACACAATTTTAAATGTCATATGGTTTCTCTTATATGAGAAACCCAAATTATAAATAAATAACAAAATATATATACAGTTATGTAGATAATAGTACACAGAGAGGTAATCTTTGTGAAACAAGGAAGGGATACAGGGATGAGAGTGAGGAAATGGCAAGGAGGGGAAAGTGAAGTAAAAATAATTAAGATGGGATAAGTGTATGTACCAGTTCCCCAAGATGAATGGATTTATTATGTATGGCAAACATATACTAATTTTAAAAGAAACTAATAAAAAAAGAAAGAATAAAAATTTTTTTAAAAACATATTCAAGACTAGCCTGGGCAACTTACTGTGAACTTGTTTCAAAATAAAAATAGCTTTAAAAAGGCTGGGGAATGTAGCTCGGTGGCATAACTCTTTTCTAGCATGCACAGTACCCTGGGTTCAATACCCAGTACCACAAAATTGCATACATACATACTTACATACATATCTGACTCTGTCATTCCCATGTTTTAAAACTTTAAAGAATTCCCCCCAATTAACCACAAAGCTCACACTGGGGGTTTATGCATCAAGATACTCACAATACACCTTCTTGGACCATCAGTTTTTCTCAGACTTGAAAGGACAAACTTCATCTCTATATGAAAAAAAGCTGTCATATAACATAGATTGATGTAAAATTTGCACTAGCTGAATTACTACTGTCTCAGTAGCCCATATCTTTCTGGAAACTGAACTTCAATCCCTCTTCCCTCCATGTTCCTTCTCCCCAAAGTTCCACTTGTTATTGCTTGTCTTTCTCAAGAGATATCTCCCATGCATTCCATAGAAGCCAAGGAACTTTTATGTTTTATTTTCTTCTGTGGTCCCAGAGCTTAGAATAAGATTTAGGAGGGCAACCCACTTTCCGGTCCCCTTTCTGTCTCTCTTAGGCAGAAGCTTTCTTTCTCCCAATAAATTTTTCCTACTCTTAAAAAAAAAAGAATAAGATTTAGGACATAGTAGACACATAATCAATAATTATTGAATAAATACATGAGCCAAAAAAACCAATATAGCCATTGTCTTTCCATTACCAGCCCCATTCAAAACTGCAAAGTCCCCTGATACACAGTACATTCCTCCATCTCCGTAGCATACACCTTCCAGCTATGAGGCCTGAAGGTGTTATAATTTCCACTACTGTCTTAAAGCAAATATATGTACCATTAGAACACACAATTAATATTGTTCTTCAGAAAAAAAGAATCATATTTAGTTAATTAGCTCCCTGACACCTCTAGGATATTTTTCCTATTTGTTTTCCCACTTATTGGTTGCATATTCTTTATTGCCTCTTTATATAACTGATTTTGTAATATTATTTTCCAAAGAGACAGCAGAAGTAAACTTGTCTTTCCTCTGCCACAGTTGGTCAAAATTTGTTTTTATTAGTGAGTTGGGCTCGTGAAAATGCTACATTATTCACAGATTTTTCTGAATTGTTACATGAAATTTCTGATAAATTTTATTTAACATGATTCCTCTCAAAAAAGCAACATATAAGTTATTTATAATTACATAGGAAAGATATTCCAGTTAAACTGGATATCAGTGAGAAACAAAGCCTTTCCTCACAATTTTACAAGCTGAATGACTGGGAGGGTTTTTCATAGATTAGCTTCTGGCTCCATATATTTCAAACTTTGTTTTATCTCCACCCACATTCTCTGCATGCTGGGCCTATGAAACGTGTTCATATCATCTTAAAAACTCTAGCCTTACCCCTTCGTGTCACTATGTCAGTTTAAGTTGACACAATGGACAACATGGCCATTCCTAGAAGCCATTTCTACAGCAAAATGAATAGCAATATCTTAAATATACAGGGAAGTACTAGAAAACAAAATGTATGCTCAACTCATCTTCTACTTATCCGAATCCCAAAAATGCCTGTTGCTAATCTATGCTACTTGACACATAAGGAAGATGCATGGAAATTCAAAGTAGAGAGAAAAGGTGCACTCTTACCTGATTTGGGCTGAAATAGTGAACATTTTATATAAACATCTGACCAACCCATCAAGGCCCTTTTGGTGACAGGTGCTGCCCAGGGAGCCTCTGTGCAGAAGGTAACCTTGGAACTGAAGCCATTGAGTATGTGGAGGCCTGGTGTGAAGATGTAGTGGTCCTGAGAAAGACAATGTTCAGCCTTCTCACCCTAGATAACATCCCATGGACATTGGAGCTAGCAAATTTGGGTGGACCATGCTATTCAGTGACAGTATATAGTATGCCACAGAACTAAGGGTCCTCGTAGGAACTCCATAGCCGTCCTCAAGCCCAACTTTGAACTTCACCAAACTCAACACAAGGGGAAGGACTATTCATTGTGTAGTAGTCATATGAAATCACCTTCTCTGAGGAACATGCCAAAGAGGAAGAAAAATAAAAAGACAGCTCACTGTACTTGGATGCTGGAACAGCCATGTCCAGTGACTCAACCAGGATGGAGGTAGGGAATGTTTTAATGAAAACTTTCCCTTCCCTTCCCTTCCCTTCCCTGTAAAACACTTTATATCACTAGCATGTTCTAGCTCTCTTAAGGACCACACGTTCCCCTGGTGGACCTCTTCTGTCTCTTTGACTATTCTCTATTTTAAGCAAAGAATTTGGAATTGGTTGACATATTGGGATCTTCCTATGGGACAGAGGCCTCAAGTTTCTCATTCTTGCCTCTTTCATGAGTCTCATGTATCTGTATCAGTTCAGTATTTATTACTAAGGCATGGTCTTAAATAACTGGCTTGGGTTTTGAACAATTTTGTTTTAAATTTAGGTCCCTTGTGTGGCTAGAACAAAATCAAATTTGTTCGGAAAAAAAAGTAATTATTTCCATCTCCAAAGTTGAAACTTCTTAAAAGTGAAGTTCTATCCTATTCATCTTTGCATTTTCAATATTTAACACTGTGTTGTATACCTCAAAATAAATAAATACTTGTTACCAGGGCTGGCCTGAAATGGCAAGAAGTCAGCACTTTTCATGTTGTGCATCCATGTCATTTTTAGGGCATTTAATCCTTTCTTGTTTTAGAAAGAGAACATGCTGGTAGTAATCAGACATTTTGCACTTAGCAAAAGACAACTGACAAAACAAGAGTCTAATAAGGGAAAAACAATGTGCTCACTGAGAAAGTCATTGGAGAATCATTAAATTCAAACCGCCTTATCAACAGGCTATATTACACACATCTGACCAAAGCACAGTAGAGCTTGTCAACCTAGCAAAGCAGCAAAGACAAAAAAAAAAAAGTCAATAGAAGACAAAGAACAAATGTAAGAATAAATAATCACAAATTTTGAAATTTTTCTCATTTATTTCTCATAATTGAAGTCTGTTAAATGTTTTCATGTGCTCTGATTCCAATGCCTTGGTCTATTAAGACTGTTATAACAAAACATCTTAGAGTAGGTGTTAATAAACACTGAAAAGTTATTGTTCACAGTTCAAGAAGTTGTGACATCTAAGACCATAGTGCTGTCACGTTTGGAGACTGGTGAGTGTCTGAGTGTCTTCTCCTCACAGAGTGTCTTCACCTGCACCCTTACTTGGGCCTCTCTTCTAAAGGTACTAATTCCATTGATGAGGGTTATGCACCCATCATCTAATCTCCTCCCAGAAGGCTCTACCTCTTCATATTATTTGGGGGATTAACATTTCAATATAAATTTTTAGGGTTCAAAACATAAACATTCAAAGCATAACACATACCTTTGAGTCAATTTATTCAGAAGGTATTTGGTGAATGCCTATTATATTCTAGACATTGTGTGCTATGTATAACCTAGGGTTCCTGCCATGAGTCAGGTTGGACCCCGTCCCCAGACATATGAACTATATGGCCCTATGGAGTATATATCATCACATTATTAGAAGGATAATAGAAAACTGAAGCTAATGCTGAGAAGGAAAGAATCCAACTCCATGATGAGGGGCCTTGACCAATTAGTTAGTTAAAGACAGCTCCCCTAAGAAGTAAGACATATGAGCTGAGGGCCAAAGGATGAGAAAGAACTAGTTGGAGAGGATAAGCATTAAAGAAGTCTATCCAGACAGAGGAACAGCACAACAGAACTGCCATAGTGAGGACCTAGAAGTTATCTATTATCCTTCCCAATCTATTCTCTACCCTTTATCCTGCCCAGAACCCCAAATGGCAAACCTTTTTACATCAACCAGATCCTTTACCCTCTGGTTTTGGATTATTTTAGCCATTGTTTAGGGAATTTACTCTCCTGGCTTTCTCCCTGGTGGACATTAGATTGATCATAGCTGAGATTCTCTTTCTATAAAGCACCACTCCAGTTGGGAAACTTTATCCTGTAGCTATAGCTTAGAACATCTCAGTAACCTGTAATCATTCCCTCCTTTTGTACCTACAGGGACCTACATTCTTAGTAACAGCTTTCAGATCTTCATCTCTCTTGTTGATTTCCTTTAACCCTATTCATACCCTGTGAACAATCCCTCATAATCTCTCCTCTTAATTCTTTGAATGTGCTAGCTAGTTCACATGGAGAATGTGATACAATATGTTTGAGAAACTTAAAGAAGATAGTGATGTGAAATGAGGTACGGAGTAATTAAAATGGTTGGAGATCTCCATAGGTACCAGCTAGGACCTTCTAACACTATTTTGGTAATTTTAAGTTTTATCCAAAGAGTAATGGACAGACATTGAAGAGCTTTAAGCAGAAGGGACATAATAAGGTTTGTTGTTTTGGTCAAATCTAGACTAGAGTTAGTCGAGAAAAAAGTGACGTGAGAAAATGGAGATAAGAATTATCACTTGTAAAAAGTTTGGTTTTGGAATAAAGAAAGCTTTAGGTCAGTAGCTGAAGAAGGATTAATGGAGTTTTATTTTAAGGCAAAAGAATGCTCCATATAGAAGAACACAGTAGAATGTATATGAAAGAAAAAGGGGATGGTTATTAGAAGGCAAGAAAGGGCAGAGATTATGACACTGGACATAAATAGTAAGAGGACCCCTTCTTCAGACAGAACAGAAGGGAAGAGGATGGATGTAAATATAAGTCTAAACATTTGTGCAGTTGTTAGATGGTGGGGTTCTCCATCTGTTGACTTTACCTCTCTTTTTTCTGTTGTTAAATTCTTTTATTGGTACATTGTAGGTATACAACACAATTACATTTCTCATTGGGAATTGTACCTTTACATAATGCATCATACCTCTCTTAAAAGGTCATTCATAGACAAGAATGAATCACAGAGAGTGGGAGTGAGGTGGGACTAGATCAGAAGTTTAATGGCTGTGTAGATTGCTTAAAATATTAGTAGCTGGGAATGGATATAGAAAGGGCTAGGGATGTAGCTCAGTGACACTGTGTCTGCCTAACAAGGGCAAGGTCCTGAGTTTGATTCCCCAGGACCAGGATGAATGAATGAATGAATGAAAGTGAAATTTGGATTAGTTAAATTCAGTTGGCAAATTTCACAACCATTATCACATGAAAGATATTCTTTCCCTTACTATTATTAAAAGCACAAAGTTAATGTGAATCTGTTAAAGGCTCCTAGATGTTACCTTACCATCAAACTGGAGAGAAAAGCAGAACCCTGCCGATCACATTTGACCATCTAGATCCAGCCATGCCTAAAGCTTTCTCACTCCTTTAGCTTTCCACTTACGTAACCCAATAAATGTCCATTATTGCAGGTGGAGCTCTAACTTATACAAGAAAAATTGTACACTAATCATAAATTTATCAACCTACCAACATTTCATCTTTCTCTCTCCTTGATGCACCACTTGAGTATAGGTGTGGGAAAATGTATGTGATCACTACAGCTTATCTAAGGAAGTTTTTCTTCAGAAACATGACCATTAAGGAGAAGGTATAAGAGAATGACCATAAGCTTCAAGGCCTACTTTCTTTCCTTTAACCTATGTGCCAAACCTCATGTGTCTTAGGCTAGGTAACAACTGAATGACACATATATTCAAGGGTAAGTCCCCATGGAGAAAAATCTAGTCTGGCCACCCATTCCATCCCAACATCCCTCCTATACCACTGGCCAAGGTAAAGAGATTCCTGGCACCACTATATTCACTGCAGACAAGACTCCTTCTGTAGTGACATGCTACTGGTATTAAAGAGGAGAGAAGGGAAGACAGAACCAAAAGAGGTGATGGATAAAGAATGTAAAATAAGCTTAAAAATCTTAAAAATAATTCAGCCTGTCATGTTTCCAGACACACCAGAAGTAACGCTCAACAACTGCTGAAATCAAGACAAAGTGTGAAGGTTAGTCTTGCAAACTGCATACTCTTCACATTTTCTTATCAGCAATGGAGCACAGGCAAAGGTCACAGGTCTATGAATCATCTACAATTGTGCCTGGCAGAAAATTTCTAATAATTTATACATTCCATCTGGAAGCAACTTAAAAGAATAATTACAAGTGATACTAACTAATACCAGTGATGAATAGATGAGGGCCTGAAGGATGAGCCAACAGGAGTCTCAAACTCAGCATGACTACGAACAGGGAAAAAGTTTTCCTTTGACATAAGCTGGTAGTATTTTAGAGCTTCCAACTTGATACAAATGAAAGGCCATCCCCTTGTTGAGTAAATTATTTAAACCTCACTCCAAGATCAATAATTTACTTTAAAATGTCACTTGTGCCTTTGCATTATTACCTCTACCTTTTGAATAACTAAACATAAAGAAGTTTTTTGAAAGAAGGAAAGGCCATCTGGCCCACATTCATTACCATTTATGGTTAATTATTATTAATATTAATAATTTCACATAAAAGCACACAAATCTGAAGCCAAGTCCTTCAGTGGACATTATAGAACAGATAAGTCTTCACCACAATGCTCAGGAAGTAATTAACTAGTAAATCCCGCTGAAAAAAGTATTTAATCAAAATAAAAGTTGAGCACCTGTACAGTATGTAATGACCTTTTCCCGAAAGACCATATATTTCCTAGACCATTTTCATACCAGATCCAATTCCCATTGCGTTTTGAAGTCAAAGCCACTTTTGTACACAGGAGATACAGATGGAAACTTGGAAGCAGATGAAGGATAGAGTTCTACTTTAATCCCAGGAAGCTTTACAAAGCATCACCTGTCCTTGAAACTCACACATGTGGTCACTTTAAAATCACAACTTGAAGGGTCAGGGATTTAGCTCAATGGTTCTGCCACCTGCCTCACAAGCACAAGGACCTCAATTTGATACCCTGTACCAAAAACAAGAAAAAGAAAATCATAACTTAATTTTGCAAATGCTTTTCTTCCCAATGAGGCTTTGCCTTATAATGCCTGTTTTGATTTACTCTCAACATATTTTGTAGGCTATGTAGCAGATTATTTTATTCCATCTTACACAGAAGATCCAAGCATTTTTATGGTTTGACTAAACTTACGCTATTAGCAATCAGTTTATATCATCTTAGTCCATTACTCAAACCACTGTCATGTGTTCTCAAACTTTTGTGGCTCCACACATACTTTTTGTTTAATCCACAGTATCTATGCTTTTATATTTTGTATTCCACTAATGAATACATAAAAATGCTGAAGTTCATCACATGTATTATGCTCTCATAAGACAATTTACAGCACAGAACAAGGGCTAGATCATTTCCTGTATAAAATGGAAATAATAATCTAAAGAGATACAACATGGAAAGTGCATAGCACAGTGAAGACACAAGATGTTTTATAAATAGTCCAATCATTGCAAACATAATTTGTCTTTTTTCCCTTTTTATCCCTCACTTTCCCCCTATTTCTCTTCTCCAGGTTGAACTATCATTTTTAAATCTCACAAATTCTATTCCTATAATTATTCCACCATAATTATTACCTACTTTTTTGCCTTTAAGTTCTCAAGTACCCTTTCTTTAGACTGAATCTTCCTAATTATTTTCAAGCCTCTATTTATAAATAATTTCCAAAAATCTTGTGCAACTACATTCTCAAACAACATTTTCACCATCACACACCTCACTTTTTGCTGCACCTCCTGTGAAGTGAGCAGTTTTTTGTCACCTGTCTGATTTACAACACGAAATGCCTACCTTCTCAACTCTCTCACCTCTTAGTCTGCACACTTGCAGCCAGCTAAAAATTCATCTCACTTAAATAGATTTTACATCCTCATGACAGCAGTGCAACCGTACCCAGTGCCCTTTGGCCTCTCCTACTTTCCTGCTGTTTAAAATGGAAAAGGAAAGGGAGGCAGCACAGTGTGCTCAAACGGAGGCAGCATCTAAGCCCAGTTCTGATTACAAGTGTCAAGTTCTTTCTGAAATATTTCTGAGGAGTGAGAGAACAAGCAGATTTATAGCGTACATACTTCACTGGTTTTTATTTTGGTGGTACGTATAGATAAGAAAAGATTAAAAGCCCAAACAAATGTCTAAATCATTGTACATTTCCCAGTCGCCAGCACCATGGACAGCACTCTAATGCCCTGGCTTGTTCCTCTGGGGAAAGTGGGGGAAGGAGTCCCAAAAGAATAAGGAAGGAAGTTCTAAATTGTCAAAATATCATCATTCTTGAGCAATATATCAAGAGAAAAAGTGATTCAACTTTTAATATGGGTTTTCTTTGAAGTTTTAAGTACCAAAAACTAATTCAAGGGTTTGGGTACTGTGTAATTCAAGGTATAATTTATATTTACCATTTAAGTGTCTAGGGTGTTATTTCTTCCAGAACTACAAGTCAAGAAGGAAAAAAAAAACAGTGCTTAGAAAACCATTTCATAGCTCAAGATTCTGAATTCAAATTCCAGTTCAAACTCTTGCTGACCAAATGTAATCAGATTAGTTACTTAACCTCTCAGACATCTAAGTACAGTGCATGATACTTAACCTTCCTAACCATAATCTGTGAACTGGGAGCATTAGTGCCTTGATCTTAGATTTAAATAGAGCAACACAGGTACTATTATTTGCAACTAGTGGGTAGTATTTATTGCATAAAAACATTTTTTAAGGAACACTGGGTCACAAACAAAAAAAATAGATGGCTATGATAATTCACATTTCTATTTTACCAAAGGCACTATTCATAATAGAAGGGCCTTCCCAAACTTCAAATGACTCCAAACACGTTAGTTATTTTTCCCACCTGAAACCCAGACTCCCTTCCATATTTACATCTCAGTCAGTCTCACTTACCCCCAGCATCCAACTCATAACTACTTCCTCTCTTTTACAAATGATGATGCCCTTGCCTTGATACTGGTTTTTATTTTAATGCTTAAGTACTTGAGACCATTGCTTATACAGTCAACTGTCATACACAAAAGAATCCAGAACTCAGTATGCAAAGGAAATACGTTTATTTCCAGAGGTTTGGGGGATGGTGTCATAATAAGGATCAGATTATATATGTGATCAATTTTGGCCTTTTGCATGTCCATTAACATATCACACTTGGATGTTTTATGATAACAAATCCTTCAGAGGAATATTATTGTGCTCATATTTTAACGTCTTAGGGGTCAGCATATCATGCACAGATATCCACTGGCATATATTCAAATGCAGAATTGCTAGATTTATCATTTTAAATGATTTAAGCCAATGAATGGACACTCCATTTGTTTGCTCAATAGTCAATTGAAATAGAAACGGTTAGCTGAGTGCATCTCCCTTGAAAGTCTCTTGCCTTCTAGTGCCAATTACAGAATATGAAAGGCACACTCTGCACAGCTTACACAGGATAATAAATCATTAAATTGGAAGCTTCAGTTACCTTGCTGATTTTGATAAGAAAATTAATAGAATTAGCAGCTTATCTGTTCGTCCAGAAGATTCACATTATGAAAAAGAGAGAGAGAGAAGAGAGAAAAAAAGAATGAAAAAGAAAAAGAAAGAAAGCTTTTTCTATGGCCAGAGATGCCTGTATTTCTTCCTGGGGAGACAGTTTGGTTAGTTTTTTTGGTCCTCTAGTGGTGATAAAGCTCTGTCGAAAACAATGCAACAAGCACTATCAATTATTGTCTACTTGTTCTGTTTTCATGCATAATTAAAGCTGGACAAAGCCAACACTGGATCAGACATTAAATAAAGCTACATCAGGCAAAATCCACCAAGGGCCCAATTACTGATAAACAGAAATCCTAAATAGATCAAAATTGAGAAGTGAGGAGATTGAGATTATTTTCCAAAAGAGGATTTACAACCTTGCATTTCTTGGAGAAGAGAATGGTGTGTGTTTTTCTTCTCTTTTTCTAAAGGAGGATAATTGTTTACAATAAAGCTGCTACTCTCAAAACAAAATGGGAAGACATGAGTCATTTGTTAAAGAAGACCCTTAGTAGCCTTTCTCCTGCTCCTTTTTCTTTAAATATATATATGAAGATCTGTAATTATTTCTTTGAAGAACATTTCAACAGCTGTAAATGATAATGAGCCAATCACTGTGTCTTCTTTTTTTCTACCAGCAGCTGCAGAGCTCCCATTCAAAGTAATTAATTGATATTTGTAAAGTGCTTTGAAACCCAGAAGTGGAGCTCATAAGTGTTAAATATTGTTCTTACTGCTGCTGCATTTGGAATTAAGAAAGTCAGCCCCTCTTCAAACAAGCCTGAGAAGAACAGTAGCAAGTCCAAGTGTCTAAAACAATAAGCTGAAACTCCAGAGCATCAAAAAACTTCAGATTGGCAGACCTTATTAAGAAACATCAGAAGTTAATTACTAAAAATAATGTCACAGAAAATTGTATATCACATGTTAAGCATGGTAAAGCTTTAACTCTGCTACATTTATCATTTTCCAATGTTTATACTGTGTCAGTTCACACCATACTTTTTCTCAAAATGAAGAAAGTGTTAAGCATTGCTTGTTAAGCAATGTATGATGGAAGACAGTGCTTACTTGTAAAACATGTCTAAGTTAAGGCCAACAGATCACCAGACCAACTTAAGAAAATGTTTAGCCTTGTATTACTGTCTTGGGTGAAAAAAATTCCTCTACCAAAGCAAAATATACTATAGATTATCTCAATTCTTATTGTGTGGCAACATACAGATATTGGGAGATGCTTGAACATTGGAAGTTGGCATGGTTTCCATGAGATCTCACTGTTTTCACTCAATAGCTCAATTTTTTAAACTCTTAACTGATATACCTACACTAGTACTTTCTACATCACTGACAGCACTGGTCATAAGAAGGGCTGGTAGGTTGACATATGTTTCAAAGCACTAAGTAAAGGAGAGTCTTTATAGAGATATTTTACAGAGATAGCTACAATTGAAATATTATTTCTTGGTGCAGTAACTCTAGATTTGGAGTCATAAACCTGCTGGTACACATTGCTATTAAGAAGAGCTATGGATGGCAAAACTCTGCCCCAAACATAGACTAAGTACATGGATAGGTTTCTTTTCCTGATTCTGAAAAGCAGCAACTTTCTTGACAATTGTATTTTGCTAAGCAATTAATTGTTGACTATTCAATGCCATTTCTTTATTAAGAAATGAAGAAAACTACAGATGGTTAACATCACCCAGCAATGCTTACACACACATTTTGAAACCAAAGATAGATATTTGTGAGTCAGACAATGGGACTTGTGAGCATGCATACATAACAAGGCTACAAAGAGAAAGTCACAGAATCCTACGTGAATGCCATATATACAGGACAAGCTGCTTATTCTGTCGTCATTAAAAACAAAACAAAAATTGCAACACCTGGGCAGGGCCGAGTGGGGCAGAGCAGTTGCAGGCTGACTGGGACCTGCTTGCTCCGGCTTGCGCCACCAGCTTTCCACCAGCCACCAGGACAGGGTGAGGAGGACCCCCCCCGGGCAGGTCCATCGGCTGACAGCTTGGCCATGCCGGCGCCTCCAACAATAACCCCCTCTCCCGCGCCGGCCTCTGGCCTTTTGGCTGTGCAGCTACTTTGTTACACACTGCACAGGTACAGGGGGACAAAGGCCATTGTCCTGAGCTCCAGAAGTGAACAACAGAGAGTGCCTTTCTTAGGCTCCCTGATAAAAACAAGCCCACTGGAAAAGTGAAGGGAATCTCTGCAATAAAGGCACACCAGACCACCGTGACTGGTAAATTGGAGGGATTATCAGCTCCCATCAGAAACTGGACTTTCTTCAGGGGAAAAGCAGCTGAAACCTGCAGTAGAAACTTGCAGAGTGCAACCCTGCAGGAGGACAGGGAACTCAACTTGGGACTTGCAACCAGAAATCTGCCTGAATCTCACAGGTCTAAGACTAGCTTACTGAGACTCATTGACTTAGAACTGCACACTGCTGCCCACGTCGTCTATTGTGACAGCAGAGACACACCTTGAAGGAGGCCCTTTATTTTTTAAAGGTGATAGATTAATAACTACCACAAATTGTCATTCTTTAAGAGGTATTTGATGCTATGGTATTGCTGATTGCATGACTTGGGCTAAGGTGTCATGATTGATCTAAACAGGTTTCCTTCCTGGTATAATGAAAATGAGATAGCCTCAGAGTCATTAGAGACTCAAAACCTAAAGACCAGCTATATCTGGAAGACACCTCTGAGAAGCAATCATTCCATAAGGGTTTTAAATAGATCAACAGAGATACTTACAATAAACAACTTCATAATATCAACCCAGGAACTAAACCAGGGACAGTACCAAAAACAAAAATGAGAAGGCATTTAAGCAAGTCACAAACCCAGACTTCCACCCCACAAAAGGAAATTTCTGGGGGAACTGAGGTGCAAAAGTCTGATAATCAACCACCTGGACACACTGAACTGATAGCACAGGAAGTAATAAAACAGATGATTGGGGCTCTAGAAAATTTCAAAGCAGAAATAATCTCCCAGATAATGACAGAGATGGTGAGCAGAGTGAAAGACATGATTAGAGGCTCTAGAACAGAAACTGATAAAAAAAAATAGATGAGTTCAGAAACATGCTGGAAGCCAAGAATGCCCAGCATAAGAAAGAAATAGAAACCATGATCTCCCAACATAAGAAAGAAATGGAATCCATGAAACAGATTCAAACAGATATTCAGGAGGTTAAGAACTCCATTGAAAGCATACAGAGCAGATTAAGAGAATCTGAAGATACAATATCAGATATAGAAGACAGGATTGTGGTGAAGGACCATGAAAACAGAGATTTCTTAAAAATAGTAAGGGACTATGAGAAATCAATTCAACAGCTGCTAGATGATGCAAAGAAGAATAACATAAGACTGACAGGAGTCCATGAAAAAACAGGAGAAAGTACAACTGACATTAAAAACTATTCACAGAAGTAATAGTAGAAAACTTCCCAGACAGAGGAGGAGAACTGGACATAGAGATAAGTGAGGCATATAGGACTCCACCCAGCCACAGTCAAAAAAAATCTACACCTAGACATATAATGGTCAAGATCCCAGAGGGGCCAGGGATTTAGCTCAGCGGTTTCACCGCCTGCTGTGCAAGCACAAGGACCCGAGTTCAATCCCCGGTACCAAAAAAAAAAGATCCCAGAAACCCAACAGAAGAACAAAATCCTACAGGCAGTTAGAGAAAAGAAACAAATCAACTATAAAGGAAAGCCTATCAGAATCATGGCAGACTTCTCAACACAAACC
>NW_004624917.1:1743515-1754334 GCF_000247695.1 Heterocephalus glaber
TAGTGTGAGAAACTGAAAGTGTAAATAAGGATCAAAATGTATAATATATAATGTGAAATAGGAAGAAAAGGGGCAAAGGGGAAGTGGGAGGGGTAGGGGAAAGGAAAGAAGGGAATGGAATTAATATGAGAAAATGAAAAAATGGAAACAACGTCTTTGTAAATAGGTAGGGATGGAGTAGTTGAAGGGAGGGCAGGGGAATAGGGAAAAAAATAAGAACCAAGAGCGATTATGTTCAGGTGCAAATTCCCAATGATGAATGTCATTATACTGTATACCTAAAATGTACCAATAATATCAATAAAGCAAAAGAAAACATGACCAAACTTGTATGGTTCTCACCAAGAAGTTGGTCTGTATGCATTTTGCAAAGAAATGGCTTCCTCTGCAAGTCTGAGGGTTTAAAAAAAAAAATACATGTTGAACATTCAAAAGGTATTTATATACCATAAGCTCCAAGCATGACTCTGATTTCTGAAAGGTTCAGCTTTCTTTAAATTTCCCTCCCCCATCTCCCAAGGCAAACAGGTTAGATTTTGTTTCTCCAGAACATTTTCCCCACTGAGGAAGAAAGATTTTCAACAGCTATTAAGGTAGATGTTTAAACAGAGTTCTCTTAATATCTTAGTCACTTTCTTGTCACCAAGACACAAAACCAATATCCAAAACTTAAAGGAGAGGTTTATATTGGCTCATGGTTTCAGAAGGTTCAGTCCAAGTTGGCTGGCTCAAAGACAGAAATGGCATGGTTGGATGGGCCCACGCTGGAGGAAAGCTGTTCACATCAGGGCAGCCAGGAAACAAAGAGAAAAGGGAAACGCCTGGGAGGGAGATCCACCCTCCCAGCTCAGAGGCCCGGATGACCACCCTCTTCTGAGCAGGCCCCACCCCCAAACAGCAAATCTGCAATAGTGCCCCCTTGGTGCAGTCACTTTCCAAAAGCACTGCCACTGAGTGCCTGAGAGTTTGGGGGTCATTCTTGATCTAAACCCTAACATTCTACCCCACTCCCAAAAGACTCATGTGCATTCTTTTATCCAAAATGCATTTAGTCCATTTCTAAGTCACCACAGTCTTAACAGCTCCAGCATTGCTGAAAAGTCCAGGTCCAAAGTCTCCTCTGAGACTCAGACAAACTCAGCTATGAGCCCCTGTAAAAGTTAGAAATAAAATTAAAGCCATTGGAATACAACGATGCGTGGGAAACATTCCCATTCCACAAGGAGAAAGTGAGTGGATTCAAATAAATCAGATCTGAGCAAGAACAAACCCCAGGAGGGCAAACATTAAATCCCATCGTTCTGTGTCAAGTACTTGGATCAAGTTGTGGCAAGACGTGAACCCCAAAAGGCTTGAGCACCCCTACCTCTATGGCATTGCTGGTTGCAGCCCTAATGGCCTCTTTTTTGGAGTAGATTTACTTGCTGCCTGTGACTTTACTCGGCAGATTATCCACATGTCTTGCACCTCCAACGTCCTGGGGTTTCCACTGGATTTTCGGCTTCATTTGCACAGGTTTATATACTGGCCCCTCAAGGGCACACTGCCTGACCTCTCTGGCCTTCTTCTGAAATCTGGGGGGAAGCTTCCTGAATCCATGACTCTTGCATTTTGCATGCCTGGAAAACCATCACCATGTGGATGACATCAAAGTCTTCCACCAGTTCAAGCAGCAGTTGGGCTCCCTTGGATCATGACAACAGAGTGCCTGGATAGCTGAGTACTACAAACCAAACTCTAGACATCTTTCCTATTGTCCTGATGCAAAGTACTTGGCTTCTTTTTAATGCTAATCTTGTTAGCAACCATGCTCTCCTTTGCTCCAACTTTGTAGACATTTCTTTTTGACAGTAGTGAAAACTTTAAATGGGCTTTTTGCTCCTGTTTCACAGTGTAACTTTCATTAAAAGCAGAAAGCAATATCCATGTCATAGCCTGAACATTTGGCTCCCTTGACATTTCCTTCTGCAGATTAATTAGTGTACAGACCTTAATCTAATTCTCCTGTAAACTCTCAGGATGAGCAAAATTTATACAAATTTTCTGCCATAACATAACACATACGAGTCCTTGTTTCCAACTGGTCTTCTGAGCTCTGACCAGAATCTCCCATCAGGCTCAGCTTAAAGCATTCTTGGGCTTCTCTAGTGAGCATGTCCAAATCTTCCCAAACTCCTTCCACAAGCCAGGTCCAAAGGCTCTGAACCACCTGGTCAGGTATAACCCCTCTCCCAGTTAGAAACAATGCAATCAAAACTTTTAGTCACTATCTTTGTTTCCAGGAAGTTCATATCCTAATAGAAAATTGAGGGCTGGGGATTTAGCTCCGTGGTTTGGCCACTTGCCTAGCAGGCACAAGGACCCAAGGTCGATCCCCGGTACCAAAAAAAAAAGAAAAGAAAAGAAAAGAAAATTGAGCAAAGCAAAGTTATCTTCCCATATTTTCACAGATAATAGGGCCAGGCTTAGATTTGAATCTAGGTTTCTGATGTCAAAGCCTGCACTGCTTTTATGATGCCATATTGAGATCTATCATGATTTCCCCCACTGAGAATCACACAACCATGTCAGCCACCTGTCACTCCCCTAGGACTCACTTGTTGACATAGGAAAGTGCAGGCCAGCATCCAGAATTATCTGCACCTGTTCTTGTCCAATATCCACAACCACTGAATTAGCCAGGGTTCTCCAAAGAAACAATCAGTGATAGATAGATAGATAGATAGACAGACAGATAGATAGTGATTTACATAAATAAATACAGATACATAGATATACATATTTATATATGTATATATTGATGGAGGGTGAGAAAGAGAGACGGAGACAGAGAGACAGAGATTGAGATTTGAGGAACTGGTTTATGTGGCTGAGAGGCTGAGAAACCCCATGACTTGCCATCTATAAACTAGAGAATGAGGAAAACCAGTGGTGTAATTCAACTTGAATCCAAAGGCCTGAGAATCAAGGGGGCTTGATGGCACAACTCCCAGTCCTATATAAAGGATTGAGAATGGAACAAGCCACTAGTTAAGAACCTCAAGGCCCAAGAAGCAGGAGCTCCATGCCTGAGAGCAGAAGATGTTCCAGCTCAAGAAGACAAAAAGCCTTAGCTTCCTCTCTGCTTTTATTTCTATGGAGCACTGAACAGTTTGGATGATACCCACCTACACCGGTAAGGGCTCTCTTCTTTACTCAGTCTACCAATTAGAATGCTAAGCTCTTCTGCAAGTACCTTCATAAACACATCCAAAAATATTTTTCCAGCTATCTGAGCAACACATCCCAGTCAAGTTGATACATAAAATTTGTCACCACACTCAATGACAATTATTTTCAAGTTTTAATCCAAAATAGCCCCGTACCCACTGGCCAAATGTGGGATAATTCTAACATCAAAAATAACAATGACCACTGTAGAAAACAGTTTGAGGAAAAGAGAAGATAGCCACCTAGGTGGTGACAGAAGGGTGAGTGTCTCCAAATTGGCACTGAAGAAAAGCAGGTAACCTGAGCCGAGAACAAAAGATAAAGCCTGATATGGGAGGATGAAATGAAAAGAGATCTAGCTGGACCAAATTCCAGCATCTAGGGAGTCCATGAGGAGAATCCAGACCACTCCTGGATCATGGCACCCACCCACCCCCAACCCCATACACAACAAACATGCTATCTTGGGAACAGATTGAACTGAGGGAAGGAGGCAACCCTTCCGTGATGGCCTGGCTGGAAGAACAGACTCACAGTCACTCCAACCTCCCTACTGGGCACGGGGTATGCGATACATGCAAACTGGGGATTAAGAGGAGCCAAAAGCAAGAGAATAGGACAGGACAAAATGCCACCCACTCGGGTCCTGAAAACAGTGCTGTAGCACCTGCTAACAATAGGACTGTTGTGGAGAGAGAAGGCTTGCCCAACATAGGAAACAAAATGTCACCCATTCCCATTGGATATTCAGTGTACTACTACCTATGATTATCTACCTGCAAGCACCTCCTAGCTAGCGATTGCACAGGGCAGGGAGACCCAAAACTGCAATAAATACAAGGAATAAAGTGTGGAGCAGGGGAGATCTTTGAACGGAGAGATGGCCAGAGGGTGATTCTCCCTTTTGAGGGTATTGTAGTTTTCATTGCAGCAGTGCTTCACTTCCAATTTTAGTATATGTGCTGCTGAAGCAAACATAGTATTTCACTTCCTTGATTAGGTTAATTCCTAAGTACAGTAACATGTTGTTTGTGTGAAAAATTTGTTTCATTCATAATCCAAAGCAAGCAATGAGAAAGAGAGACAGAGAGAGAGGCCGACAGAGAAAGAGAGGAACCACTTGTGATCATGTGATATTTGGCAGGATATACTACTAGTATTGCAAGATATCACTTATTGATCGAGATAAAATTTCTTAGAAATGGACTTCTGGGAGGATGGAGGAGTGGTAAGCAGCAACAAATCAGCCTTTCCAAGATTTGGAATTCAGACACTGGAAAATAACAACTTGGAGGAAAAAAGAAGGATGGAGGTAGATTACTAGACCCCAGGAAGGATCCAATGGGAAAATTAGAACATACAGAAAAATTGAAGAGACAGAGAACTACGCAGTAAAAAGAAGGGGCAATCTGCACTTTTTCCCTGGCTCCTGGTTCAGGGCTTATGAGAAAGGAAGATTGAATCTACAGAGGCACAGTGAAAGTGGGAGAATCCGGATGCTTTCAATGCACCAATGGAATGGAGCTGTGGATGTGTGCATTGTAATGGCTGGTGAGTGACTCCAATCCAAGCATCTGCCCTATGCCCTGGAGAGGGTGCTTGGTTGAACACCATTCTAGGGAAAGACCAACTGAACTTGGGGCTCAGAGCAGCCACGGGATGGCTTCATCTCAGGGCTCCCAGTGTTAAACTCCCACAGAGACTGGGAGCAGGACAACCACAGGAGACACCCATGGTCAGGGATTGGTGCTCAGGCTGCCAAGAGACAACGAGAGTCCTATAAGGTAAATGACTCAGGTCCCACCCCCACGACCAGAGGCTAGGTTCAACCTGAATTTCAACGGATTTGTGTCTCAGAACCACACCCGGTCCTAATCCTGCTGCTGGCTTGCTGGTGATTACCCAGCATAGATCTGGGCTCTGACTGCCTCCTTTGTCTACTAGCAAGAGCAGAGTCACACCTTGAATTGGAAACTCCCACAAAACTGTAGACATCAGAAAATAACAATGTGCTTGAAATCATGGAGGAATTTTTTTTATTGTTTGTTTGGGGGTTTTTTTGTGTGAGTGTAGACATTGTTTTTAGTTTTATGTTTTGCTTTGTTCTTGGTTTTTTTATTTTATTTTATTTTTTCTTCTCTCCTGTCTTCTTCACCAGTTTCCTAAGGCTGGGGTAATCTTCCTTTGTCATTCAGCCTTGCTTCTAATCTCTTCTTTCATTTCTCTACATTTTCCTCTTTTCCCTTTTAAATTTGCTCAGCTTAATTGCTTCTTTCTTATTTTTATTCTCTGTATGATTTTTTTCACCCTCTTTTTTATTTTATCTTCTATTTCTTGCCAATTTTTTGTCCTATCTTTATCTAATTCTATGGACATCCTTCTACTCCACAATAAGATCGTTTGTACCACTTCTTGCTCCACCTTCTCATATCATAGAGTTTAAGGTTTCAAAGTTTTCCTTTCCTCCCCACTCCCAAATCCTAAATTATTAATAGCATAATCATAAAGCTTTGTTAATCTTTTGGTAGTTAACTCTGTAAAATTATAGTTGAACTCTTTTCTACCATTAGCAGAGTTACAGCTGCTGCATTTAGTAAATATTAGCTGTAAGGCAATACCTCTGTTGCCTTAATGATTGCATCATAATTGATGGTTTCTTCTCATCATCATAATTGGTTTCTTCATAATGGTTTATTCATCATCATAATGATGAATTAAGAGTTGTACATAATTGGTTCTTGTGGTATGTTAATATCTGACTCGTTTCAAAGAATATTACCATAGCTGCTTCACCTGATATTAGCAAGGTCAAATAATTTTCACTATTGCTCTATAAGCCAACACTCAGATTGCCTTTGTGACATTAACAATACTAAAGTACATTCCCAGAGAACTTGGTTGCTAGGCTAACTACACAGAATCCTCCTTCCCCAAAATAACCAAGATGGTCAAATCATGGGGCTGTGGCAAAGGATTATAGTTAGCCATAACCAAAGTACATCACTTGCATAGCAACTAAAGAGATCTCTATATTAGCAACAAAGTCTTTAGAATATAAGCATCCACAAACCTCATCACAAAACAAAAGTAATAGAAACATGGGAAGGAAAAGCAACAAAATCCCTCCCAGGACCTCTAACCCCTCATAGCTAATCCTGGGCCACCAAGAGGCAGAATAGTATAAGCCACTTACCCAAATTATTCAAAAGCATAGTGGAGAAGGTTAGAAAACACTCAAAGAGATAATCAGCAGGATTCAAGAAGATATGACTAAACATTTAATAGAAGTAGTAACCAAAAAGATGTGGGAATTCTCAAAAGAAACTAATAAAAAGCTGGATGACACTAATAAAAAGCTAGTTAAACAAAATGATATAAAACATGAATGACCAGTTTACCAAAGAATTAGAGTTCATGAAAAAGTTTCAATCAGAAATCCAAGAGATTAAAAATCCTATTGAGGCGGGCCGTGGCGCTGCTGGGACAGCGGGGCGCCTACGGGCTTTTCCCACGCGGTGGGCGCTGCCTGGTCCCGGTCTGCGCCAGGCCGAGGTCGCGGCCTGAGGAGGTGGTGAAGCCGCCCGCCCCCCCTACCATCTGGGGGCTGCAGGTCTCCAGTTGTGCCCCTCAGCGCGTCAGCCTGAGGACGCCGGACTGTCCGGTCATGACTGTCCACGGAATGATAATTACATGAGAACACTTATTGGTACAGATGTCATTCTGCTCATCAGAGAACATCTATCTAAATGAAAATGTCCATATGACCACCTCCATTTCTTTATCAAATAGCTTGATGGATTCCCTTTGCTCTGATTCATGCCAAAGCCATCCTTCTCAACCAAAGCAAGAAAGGATCCTGAATGAATCTGTCCCAGGATGCCATTTTTACATCACCAAGAGGTGAAGAAAACCTCATGAACAGCAATCAGAAAGACTCGGAGAGCATCACTGATGTCTGCTCCGATGGGGACCTCCCTGAAGTGGAGCTGGTGAACCTGCTGGAGGAGCAGCTGCCGCAGTACAAGCTGAGGGCGGACTCGCTCCTGTAGGAGAACCGGGACTGGGCGCAGTCACAGCTCCAGCCGCAGCATGCGTCTGATACCCTCTCCCCAGTCCTTGCTGAAGAGACTTTCCGCTACATGATTCTAGGCACAGACAGGGTGGAGCAGATGACCAAAACATACAATGACATTGACATGGTTACACATCTCCTGGCAGAGAGGGATCGTGACCTGGAGCTAGCTGCTCGAATTGGACAAGCTCTCTTAAAGCGGAATCATGTCTTACCTGATCAGAATGAAGCCCTGGCGGAGCAGCTGGGGCAAGCCTTTGATTAAGTTAATCAGCTGCAGCATGAGCGGTCCAAGAAAGACTAGTTGCTTTGAATCGTCTCCATTGCTTCTGAAGAGAGTGAAACTGATTCCAGCTATTCTACACCTCTTCAATTCAATGAGTCCTTTAGCTTATCTCAGGGTTTGCTGCAGTTGGATATGTTGCAAGGAAAGCTCAAGGAACTGGAAGAAGAGAATATGGGCCTTCGGTCCAAAGCTTGTCTTATCAAGACAGAAACTTTTACCTATGAAGAGAAGGAGCAACAGCTGGTCAGTGACTGTGTTAAAGAACTCCGTGAAACAAATGCTCAGATGTCCAGAATGACTGAAGAATTGTCAGGGAAGAGTGATGAACTGATTCGATACCAAGAAGAGATCTCCTCTCTGTTGTCTCAGATTGTAGATCTTCAGCCCAGACTTAAGGAACATGTAATTGAGAAGGAAGAGCTGAGACTTCACCTGCAAGCTTCCAAAGATGCCCAGCGCCAGCTGACGATGAAGCTGGGTGAGTTACAAGATAGGAACATGGAGTGTCTGGGGATGTTACACAAATCCCACGAAGAAATAAAGGAACTTCGTAGTAGATCTGGCCCTGCTGCTCATCTCTACTTCTCCCCGTCCTACACCTTTTACTGGGGAATCTTTGGCAGCGGAGATTGAGGGGGCCATGTGTAAAAAGTTGATTTTGGATGAGGAATCTTCTTTCTTTCTTTAAACAAAAAGCCCAACAGAAATGGGTATTTGATACTGTCGAGGTTGCCAGTGACACACGGGGCCGCTCTGAGCCTCTTCCAGCTCTGCTACCCATCCCAGGAGCCAATCATTCAAGTGTCATTATGACAACAAAACCTTTCGACACTGGTGTACAACAGACAGAGGACAGAACACTGCTGGTCCAGGGGAGTGACTCCAAGGGGGTTCCAGAGTAAGAAACACATTATGTCAGGAATTGTGCACTTCTTTGGCATTGACGTGGCAGGGTCACGTGCTCAAATTCAAGCATTTCTCTCTACTGTCCCATGAAGTTCTGGAACTGTCAGTTTTCATTCAGGTTCTTTTTTCTTTTTTCTTTTTTCTTTTTTTTGGTACTGGGGATCAAACTTGGGACCTTGTGCTTTCGAGGCAGGTGGCAGAACCACTGAGCTAAAAATCCCCAGCCCTTTCATTCAGTTTTAATACCCTGCATCATTATTTGTAGGATACATCATTGATTTCACAAAATTTATTGGAATGGAAAGACATTAAAATATTCAAAACAGAAAAGAAATCCTATGGAAAGGCTGGGAATTTAGCTCAGGGGCACAGCACCTGCCTGGCAAGCATGAGGTCCAGAGTTCGATTCCTAGTACCAAAAAAATTATACTGAACGTGTGGGCAGCAGGATGGACCAATGTGAGGACAGAATTTCAGAACTAGAAGACAATGATCCCCTCAAAGACCACCTATTCAAAGACACCTTAAAAACAAGGGAAAATGAAAACTTGATCCAACAACTGCTAGGTGATGTAAAGAAGACTAATCTAAGAATAATTGGAAACAATGAAAAATCAGAAGATAATACAAATGGCATAAAAATCTGTTCCCAAAAATAATGGAAGGAAACTTCCCAAATATAGAGATAGAAAGAAACATACAGATAAATGAGGCTTATAGAACACAAAATAGCTATGACCAAAAGAGAACTTCTCCATAGCACATTATACTCAAATTCCTGGAAGTCCATCATAAGGGCAAAGTTTTTTAAACTGTTAGAGAAATGCAATAAAGCACATATAAATATAAACTCATTAGAATCCCAGCAGACTTCTCTATACAAACACTCAAGGCCAGGAGAGCTTGAGCCAAAGTGTTTCAAGCCCTAAAAGATAACAACTTCCAACCTCGACTTATGAATTCTGCAGAACTTTCCTTTAAACACTTAACAGTTTACCCCAAGCATCACTCAGGCAGTGCATTTGTTTACATACTGACTATCCTGAGGATCGCTTTAGCAGGTTCTCAGCACAAGTGTTAGAAGATGGGAGTAAGTTTCAGGAGTAAGCATTTTGAAGAGAGCTTAGACATAGTAGGCAAGTGGGAAGGACAGATGGAGCCCATGGAGATCACGGAGCAGGAAATTTTTTTTTTGAAGCTAGACATGCTATTATAAGAACTGATAAGTGGGCCCAAGAAAGTGCTGCAATTAGGAATGAAAAGGGTGAAATCACAACAGACCCTGCAGAAATCTAGCAGATCATCAATACTTGCTTCGAGAACCTGTATTATTTTTTTTAATTCTTTAATAGGTACATTTTAGGTATACAATTCATTCACATTTCTCACTGGGAATTGTACCTTTACATGCTGCATCTTGGTTCTCATTTTTTCCTCATTCCTAGCCTTCCCTTCACCCCCTCCACCCTTCCCTATTTACAAAGACTTTGTTTCCATTTCTCATAATTTTTCCTTTCCCTTCTTTCCTTTGCCCTGATCTTCCTACTACCCCTAGCCCTTTGGACCTTTTCTTCCTATTTTGCATTATCAATTATTCATTCTAATCATTGGTACATTTAAGTGTACAATATAATGACATTTATCAATGGAAATTTGCACCTTTACATAACCTCTCTTGGTTCTTATTTTTCACACATCCCCTGCCCTCCCTTCAACCACTCCATCCCTCCCTATTTACAAACACTTTGTTTCCATTTTTCCATTTTCTCACATTAATTCCATTCCCTTCTTTCCTATTCCCTACCCACCAACTTCCCCTTCCCCTTTGCCCCTTTTCTTCCTATTTCACATTATCTACTATACCTTTTAGTCCTTATTTACACTTTGTTTCTCACACTAGAGAAACTATTCGGTATTTATATATGTGTGTCCTATTTATTTCACTTAAGAGCTGTGCTTCAATATGCACCCATTTAGCTATAAATGTCTCTAATTTCTCCTTTTTATGGCTGAGTTGTACTCCATTTTATTAAAAAACCACATTTTCTTTATCCAGTCTCCAGTTGATGGGCATTTGGGCTGTTTCCAAGCTTTACCTATTACAAATTGTGCTGCTATGAATATGAGTGCACATGTATCACTGTGGTATGCTTCTGTTAATTCTTTGGGGAAGATACCCAGCAGTGGAATAGCTGGGTCAAATGGGATTTCCAGTCCTAGTTCTTTGAGGTATTTCCATACTGATTTCCACAGGGGTTGCACCAGTCTGCACTCCCACCAGCAGTGGAGCAGTGTTCCTCTTTCCCCACAGCTCCGCCAGCATTTGTTATTGGTTGATTTCATGA
>NW_004624917.1:1770659-1792601 GCF_000247695.1 Heterocephalus glaber
GGAAAGGAAAGAAGGGAAAGGAAAAATGATGAGAAATGGAAAAAATGGAAATAAAGTCTTTGTAAATAGGGAAAGGTGGAGGGTGTGAAGGGAGGGCTAGGAATGGGTAAAAAATAAGAACCAAGATGCATCATGTAAAGGTACAAGTTCCCAATGAGAAATGTAATTGTGTTGTATACCTACAATGTACCAATACAAGAATTTAATAAAGTCAAAAAAAAAAAAAGAAATTCTGATCACACAGGAAATACCACAAAGAATCAACAGCTAGGATCTCATCTTATTGAAAAGCTTTTACACAGCAAAAGAAACTACCAACAGAATGAAGAGACAACCTACAGAGTGGGAAAAATTTTTCGATAACTGTTCCTCAAAGGACTAATATCACAGAAAAGACTGATATCTAGAATATGTAAAGCATTCAAAATATCAAACTCCCTAAATTTAGAGACCCGATGCAAAAATGGGCATCTGAAATGAATAGACACTTCTCAGATAAAGACATAAATATGGCAAATAAATATATGAAAAAATGTTCAACATCAGTGATCATTCAAGAAATGTAAATTAAAACAATGCTGAGATTCTATCTATTCTATCTCACCCCAGAACGAAAGGCTGCTATCAAGAAATCAACCAATAACAAATGCTGGAGGGGCTTGCATTTTCCTTCTTGGCTGCCCAAGGCAGGCACTGTGAACACTCTGACTGTCCAAAGTCCCAAGTGAGATGTTCATTCCACACCTAGGACATAGCTACATAATTTTCAGGGCCATTCAATCTAATATAAAATTGTGGGACCCTTTGTTCAAATGTTATTAGAAATGTCAAGATAGTACTAGCACAGCTGAAAGCCAAGCATGGGATTTTCCTCAGCCTGAACTCTGTGTGACCCCCAAGGCTGCAAGCCATAGAACCAGCCTGCCCATATCTGCCCTTCTTCCCTCGCCTTCTCAGTCACAGACTAAAAAAAGAAAATGACTTTCTTAAAGTAATTATGTGAGTTGAAAATAATTATATTAATGGAGGAAAGGCCCTCACACTGCTAGAGGAAAGGTTTTACTTCACAATGGACAGAAAACAAACAAGAAAAAAAAAACACCCAGCTTAAATCATGAGCTTATTTTTTAAAGAGTATTTTCTAAATGAAGGTTGTGAATGTGACACATTTTGAAATCATTTCAAAGACAAAAGAATGAGTTTAGTCTTAAATGTGTTTAGGCTAAAAAGAGAAATTTTGGAGGTCAAGAAAGAATCACATGGTACCTATTTAGCCATGACAGACTCATGGAGCTAGGTCTTGAGCTAAAGTCTGACCAGGATGTCATGAGGACTAGAGGTGGAGCTACCACAGGCAAGGGACTAGTGTGTATCAAGCAACAGGGAACTTTTCTTGGTAAAACTCTCTTCCCACATACAAAGATGATAAGGCTGCTATTTCCCTTGTGCTAAAAAGCAAAAAATCTTGAAAGCAAGCAGAGGAAACAAACATATTATATACAAAGGAACAAATATGAGAATCACAGCCAGAATTACAGCAAAGTTTCTTCTCAGAAACCACACAAACCAAAGACAAAGGAATGATCACTTGAAAGTTCTAGAAGAAAAAAGGCGCCAACCAGAACTCTATATGCAGCAAAAGCATCTTTCAAAAACTGAGGGAGAAGCCAGGTATGGTGGGACATGACGGTAATTCTAGCACTCTGGGAGCTTGAGGGTTCACTGAAATGTTTACCATAAAAGTAAACCACACAAAAATAAATGAATGAATGAATGAATGAATGAAAGAACAGCCTGATCTTGGTTTTTACACAGCATTCCACACTGAGGGAGCTGAGCAGTGGGAAGCTCTTTGGAAAAAAGATGTATTTCAGGGTTTGGGTGGAGGAAGCACACATAAGCATGGAACATCTTGTGCCAGAAAGTAAGAAAGTACTCAAAATAATGATTAGAATACACCAAAAAAGAGCCTGAGACCCTCCTCCCCACTTGCTTTTATTAGTACATGTTTGTAGTACCTAATGATTACGCTCATCACAGGGAGTTTGTGCACGGGCATAACACATCCTAATTCTTTTTTGTCCCCTACATCTCCCTGCTCCCTCCAACTCTTATTCCCCTTCCCACTAGAAAAGTTCTATTTCTATTTTTTCCTTAATTATCTCTTTTTTTCATTTCTTTCCCACTCCTTCCCTCTCCCCTCCTTCCATCCTTGTGCCCTTTTCCATTTGAGGCATTTGCAGGAAAATGGATGCACCTCAAGACCATAATGTTAAGTGAAATAAATCAGACACACAAGTTTAAATATCACATGGATTCTCTTATATGAGAGCAAAATATGAAGAGTAAAATAAAAGGTAGATAATAGGAAGTAGGGAGATCTTTTTCAAATAAGACTTCCATTGACCAAAAGCAAGATAATTTAAGCATTAGAATAAATAACAGTAATAAATTATAAATCAATGACTAAGAACCCATTTGTTTATACTGACAAGAATAAATAATTAGATAAATGAAAGACACAAGAAAACACTTCCTTATAGTAGAATGCTAGCTAATACATATAAAAGGAAGGACAGATGTAAGAAAATTACAATGAGGGCCGGGGATTTAGCTCAGTGATTCCGGCTTCTGCCTCACAAGCCCAAGTTCCCAAGTTCGATCCCCAGTACCAAAAAAAAGAAAATTACAATGAATACTAAGATTAGTTACTGAACATTTGATAAGGAGCAAAAATATACACAATATCTGAAAGTATTTCCCAAAACTTATTAATTATAAAGGAAAATAATACATTTCAGTGAAAAATCTGGCAGACATCATCTTAGCCAAGTGATAAAAGTTAATCTCATCAGTATTGGAATAAGCCAACCTCATGTGCCTTCTGATATAATGCACCAAGAAAGACACAATATCACTTCTGTGATTTTCTTGCCAAAGATGCACATGGTGTGATCAAACTTTATGGTGAATATTTAAATTGTAAAAATTTTATCACAGTAAAACACATATTGCCATTAATCCCCCTTACTTCAAAAGCATTTATCCCATCATTCTTGCCCATTTCTGAAGCAGTTCTGGAAGTCCTCTTTCTCAAGTGTTTTTAGTTGCACTATCGTGGTCATCTTAATATTCTAGTCAATTCAAAATATTTACCTTCCATGATCATTTTGACTTTGGTGAAGTGGCAGAAATCCCATGGTGCCAGATAAGGTAAATAAGGTGCCTGAGGACACACCATAGTATTTTTATTTGAAAGAAATTGACATAAACATTTGATCAATGAGAGATGATTAAAATATATGCCGAATGTTTACATTTAAAAAATTATTGCAGTAAGAGACACATTGCCATTACTTCCCATCAAAATACTCCCCCTTATTTTGAACATATTTAGTACATTATTCTTGTCAACATACCTTTTACTGTATTAAGTTTTCTAACTTAAACATCCACTGTACTTTTTGATCACCCCTTGTATAACTCAAATTTAATCATGAAGAAATATCAGACAAGCCAAATGAGGGATAGTCTAGAAAATAACCTGTGTCACTCAAAATTTCAGACTTCAGACATCCAAAATAAAGGCTGAAGAACTCTTCCGGGACTGAAAGAGAATAGAGAGATGACAACCAAAAGCAATGGGTAAACTAGACATGGTGACACATGCCTATAATTCCAGTACTTGGGAGGCTAATAATGCAAGAGGATCATGACTTTGAGGTCAGCCTTTTCTACATAACAAGTTCAAGGCCAGCCCAAACTATATAATGAGACCACATCTAAAATATGAAACAAAATAAAACGACAATGATCCTGAACCAGTCTTAGAAAATTCATAATATTTGAATACAGATTATTGATTAGATCATTGCATTGTGTCAATGTTATAATTTGTGGTTTTAATCATTATATTTTATGATATGCAAGAGGTTTTCTGTTTAGAGGAAATACACACTACAACACAGAGTGGTAAAGTACGGTACTATGATGTATCTAATGTCTTCAACTTATTCTGGAGTGATTCAGGAGAGGAAAAAAATTTATGTGTTTTTCACACACATCCATATATTACAAATATAATGACAAAGCAAGGGAGGCAAAATAAGTATGTTCTGCATTGTTGATTCTGGATAAAGTGTATATGGGAGTTCATGCACTGTTCTTGCAAATTTTTATGTAAGTTTCAACATATCAAAAATAAAAGTTTTTTTAAAAAAAAAAACAAAGGAACATTTAAGGATATGGAAAGATCTGCAATTCTGAGTGCTACCACCAGGATCATGTGACTGATGGAATCCAGACTCCCTACCTTGCATTCATAGATCACCACTGCAGAAGGTGGCACACATATGTTTTCACTAAAAACCAGATGTGTGCAAACTTAAGAAGAAATAATTTCTTTCAGACCCATGGTCGGAAAACTAGTCAGAAATTTTCATGGGAGGAAATTACAAGACCTACCATGTGGGAAGGAACATGATAAAGACCCACACTGGAAAATCCACAGGCAGGTTTGAAGCCTACTTCCACTCTTTTTTAAAATTTTTTTATTAGTACATGTTTTCAGCACATGGTGCTTACATTCCTCTTAGGGGGTGGCTACGTGTACTTAACATATCTTAATTCTTTTTATTTCCCTTACCCTCCACTCCCTCCCTCCACCTCTAGATCCTCTTTCCCCATTTTCTTTCTTTTTTTTCTTTAGTTCATATTTGAGAGGTATGATTACACTTGTTGTGGATAGTTGGTACATGGACATAACACAGCTTAATACTTTTTATGATCCCTTCTCCCTCCTCTGCATCTCTTGGTCCCCTTCCCATTCCGAAAAGATCTATCTCCCTATTTCCTTTTATGTATCTTTTTTTTTGCTCTTTACTTACACCTAGGATTTCTCATATGAGAGTATGTAAGCTTGTGTATGTTATTTATTTCACTTAACATGTTTTCAATCAATTTTCCTATAAATGATTCAAATGTGTCATTCTTTATAGAAGAATACTATTATATTATGTAGAAATAACACATTTTCTTTATCCATTCTTCTGTTAATGGACATATAGGCTACTTCCAAGATTTAGCTATTATAAATTGTGCTGCTATACACATAGGTATGCATATGTCACCATAGTATGATGTTTTTAACTCTTTTGGGAAGATACCTAAAAGGACAATAGCTAGGTCAAATGGAATTTCTATTTTTAGTTTTTTGAGAAAACTCCATACTGATTTGCATAGTGATTGTATCAGTTTACACTCTCATCAACAGTGGAGAAGAGTTCCTTTCTCCCTAGTCTCACCAGCATTTGTTATTGGTTGATTTCTTGATGGTAGCCATTCTTTCTGGGGTAATATGGAATCTTAATATTGTAATTTGCATTTCTCAAATGGCCACCAATGTTGAAATTTTTTTTTTTTGGTACCAGGGATCGAACTCAGGTCCTTGCGCTTGCGCAGCAGGTGGTGAAACCACTGAGCTAAATCCCCAGCCCCATTGAACATTTTTTTGATGTATTTATTGTCCAATTGTATTTCCTCATCTGAGAAGTATCTATTCATTTCAGGTGCCCACTTTTGATTGGGTCTTTAAATTTGAGGAGTTCTAATTTTTTTCGAGTACTTTATGTATTCTAGATGTTAGTCCTTTGAGAAGTAGCTAGCAGAAATTTTTTCCCATGCTGTAGGTTGTCTCTTCACTCTGTTGGTGGTTTCCTTTGCTGTGCAAAAGCTTTTAAGGGTTAGAATTATACTTCAAAGCTACAGTGATCAAAGCAGCATGGTATTGGCAAAAAAGACTTGTGGCTCAGTGCAACAGAATAAAAGATACAGAAACGACTCTAGGCACACTCAGCTACACAATCTTTGACAAAGGGGCCAAATATCTTTGCTGGAGGAATCATAGCCTCTTCAACAAATGGTGCTGGGGAAACTGGCTATCCACATGCTGAAAGTTGAACTTAGACCCATATCTCTCACCATGTACTAAAGTCCAAGTGGATCAAAAATCTCAACATCAGAACAGAAACACTTAATCAACTGGAAGACAAAATAGGTAAAACTCGTGAAGACATGTATGTAGGCAAAGACTTTCTCAACAAAACCCCAGCTGCACAAGAAATAATGCCGAAAATCAACAAATGAGATCACATTAAATTGAAAAGCTTTTGCACAGCAAAGGAAACCACCAACAAAGTGAACAGACAACTTACAGAATGGGAAAAAATTTTGTCAGCTACTCCTCAGACCATGGACTAACATCTAGAATATATAAAGAACTTATAATCCCATTTGTTGACTCTTGATGTTATTTTTTGTCTGGTTTTTGGGGTTTGGGTATTTTTGGTACTAGGGATTGAACTCAGGACCTTGCACATGCGAGGCAGGAGCTATTGTTGTTATTTTTTATGCAACTGGAATTCTGTTCAAAAAGACCTTGTCTATGGCTATGACTTTAAGAGGTTTGCCTATTTTATTTTCCAGCAGGTTAAGTGTTTCTGTTTTAATATTTAGGGTTTTGATCCATTTTTATTTTTTTTGTTTTTGTTGGTTTTTTTTAGTACATAGTGAAAGACATGGGTATAGCTTTGATCCTCTGCATGTGGACAGCTAGTTTTCCCAGTATCATGCTATCTTTCTTCCAATATATGTTTCTGGCCCCTTTGTCAAAGATCAGGTGGCTGCATGTGTCTAGGGTTGTTTCTGCATCCTATATTCTGTTCCATATGTGTATTTTTGTGCCAATACCATGCTGTGTGATCACTGTAGCTTTGCAGGGCAACTTGAAGTCAAGTATTATGATGTCTCTTGCTTTGCTCTACTCTTTATTATGTAACATCAAATCACTTAACATCTCTGGGATTTTTCTTCACCAAAATAGAACCAAAGTATCATCCAGCCAGGAGGGAAAGGAGGCAGAAAAAGAATCACAATGTGTTATGTATATGCACCAATTCCTCCTGATGAATGTAATCAGTATGTACTGCAAACATGTACTAATAAAAGAAGGTATTATCTAGTAAAATTGAGCATGAAAGAAAAATGAAAAAATCATGGAGTAGGTATACAATAAGTTACCAATTTTTTCTTCTGGGAATTTCTACACATTATCACATTTAATCTTCACCATCACTAGGAGGAAAGTATAATCATCCCCAATTTTACATTTTAGAAAGTAGAGGCCTAACAGTTCAACATCGCACAAGGTTTGTGGGTAACCCTAGAATTGAAGGCTGCTCTGACTGATTGCAAAGTCCACACTCAGTTCGCTGAGCCATGTTAGGTACAGGCAAAATGTGCAGGAATAGAAAAGAGAACAACAATTTGGCCTCTGTATCAAAATGGAGTTACAATGACCCTGCAGCTAATGGCTCAAGGAACACCCACTGATCTTAGCCTATATTTTGAGGATTCCATTTATATCTTCTTAATAAATGATAAAATAACTTGAAATGACATTGTCATTATTATCTCAAACCATAATGCCAAAGGACTGCTAGTGACGTGTCAATTATATTCTGTTACAGTGATGAGTCTTTGCCCATCTATCATTTCCCTGCTGGGACCCACATCACTACTAGCACTGGCATTATTAAGGAATATCTAGACATCTTTGTGATCAAATTCATCATGCTTTGCTTTAAAGGCAAATTTCATAGGTTAAAGTTGGGACCTTGGGGCCGGGGATCTAACTCAGTCATTTCGCCACCTGCCTCTCAAGCGGAAGGACCCAAGTTCAATCCCTGGTACCAAAAAAAAAAACAAAGTAAAGTTGGGACCTTAAAAGGCCATCAGCCAAAAAATTACATAGTACATTTCAACTCCTGTACTTTAGAAGAATGTTAATCCTGTCATTTCGCAGATGAGAGAACTCAGACTCAGTGATTCCCAGCATTTCTGAGTGCCTCATGCCCATAGCTCCCTGAGTCTCAAAACTGAAAATCATAAGCCAGGGTAAACAATCATAATTGCTGCCACAGTGGATGAGAGAGAGAAAAACTAACAAAACTGGGTCACAAACTAGGACTGTTTTAATCAGTTTTATAAATTGGCTCCAAACCCATAGATAAAGTCTGTAGAGACAAAGAAATCAGGCTAGTTGCAAAGATAAATAACTATATAAAGAAATATTTACAGTATATTTAAGACATTAACCTGTACATTCCAACCCTTAGTTGCATGCTACAGAGCCCAAATAAATGTTTCAGGAAGAAGGGAAAGAAGAAAGGAAGAGGTGGTGTTTGCTAGGGCTGTGTCTGATTAGTGGCCAGTGCATTGCTTCTAACTCTAAGAAGAGTAAAAAGAAATGGTGAAAGTTTGCTAATTCCGATACTAATCTTTTTTTTTTTTTTTTTGGTACCAGAGATTGAACTTGGAACCTTGCAATTGCAAGGCAGGCAGCAGAACCACTGAGCTAAATCCCCAGCCCCAAGGCTAAATCATTTTTAACTAGCCTACAGTCTTGGCATGCATTGTGGATTAAATTTGCCACTAAATTTGAATTCATCAAAAAAAATCACTAAAAATTACAAAACATAGTGCAATCTTAACTATTCTCATAGCAGCTGTTCAGTCCACTTTTTCCCCCCCAAAAGCAATAGACTAACTTGATTGAATTCAACCAAAAAAATAGAAGAAGTGATATTTCCTCTGCCAAGAACATTGTGACTGCTACGATGAGGTCATGACTTTAAACATATACTCCATCCACGCACTTTGTTTTGAAGACCCTGGGAAGTCAGCAGAGGCCTTGCCAGGGGCTGTGTATTATGCAGCTCTACAGTGGTAGGAATTACTGTCATTGTTATTGTTCAGTATTATTCAGTACACCTAGATGTCTCCCCAAAGCCTCATGTGCTCATAGGTGGGGCTTTTGGGAGGTGATCGGATCATGTGGCCTGACACTCGTTAGTGAATTAGTCCACTGATGAGTTTATAGCTAACTGTGATTTGAGAGGTGAAGCCTGGTTGGAGGAGGTGGGTCACTGGGGGCGTGGTCTGGAAGAGTGCATCTCCCTTGCTCCTTTCCTTTTTTTTTTTTTTTTTGGTACTGGGGATCGAAGTCAGGACCTTGCGCTTCTGAGGCAGGTGGCGGAACCACTGAGCTAAATCCCTAGTCCCTCCTTGCTCCTTTCTTAATTTCTTTGTTTCCTCTGTCATTCTATAAGCAAGCCTCCTTTGCAATGCCCTTCTGCCATGCTGCCCTGCCTTGGAGCCAGCTAACTATGGACTGAAACCTCTATAAGCTGTGAGGAAAAATAAAGTTTTCCTCCTTTAAGATGTGAGTGTTGTGCATTGTGTCCCAGCAATGAGAATGTAACTAAGACAACAAGGCCCCAGTCACATCATGAAAAGACCTTGGTTTATCCAAAGTACACAGATACTCATCACTAGTACAGGGCAAGTTCTTGTGGGCAGACAGACATGAACAGTGCAGAGATTGGAGCCAATGGGAACTTTCCACCCTGGGATCAGAGAAACTTTCTCCTTCATTCTTAGGTACTCAAGAAGAGGGCATGGAGCCTCCTAAAGGTGGGAAATGTGGGAAAATTGAGGAGATCCAACAAAGAAATTATCCCTCTTCAATCATACATATAAAAGAGGAAAGTAGAAAACACCCCAGGAAGCGTGGAAAAATAAAGAGAACAGAGACAAAGAAGCCTGGTCATTTTATTATAGGCAGCTAAGTCAGATAGAAATTAATGTGGAGTCAGAGAGGGACTGTGCTCTCAAAGAAGTCAGCAGAATAAATAAAGCCATCAGAATTGTGGCTAGAGATGCAACTGAAGAAGACCAGGCCTCAAGATAAAGATGAAATGACCAGGCCTACATGCCTCCCCAAAGGTTTATAAGCAATAACTTGAGATTATACTATAACTGGCATCACCTGGTTCAGTAAGGTCCAGACAGGCATCAATTGCCCAGGTTGGTGACCAGAGCATCCAGACCCATCCCTTCCTAAAATCCTAATATGCCTTTGTTCTTTCCACATACTCTGGCTATATGAGCCACTTTCCTACTGAACCAATATTGGTTAAGCAGCTGGACTTGTAATCCCATCAACCGACTGTAGCTCGACCCGCATTGTACCCACATTGTGACTTTGCTGTATAAATTACCCCTGACAGGGCTGGGGATGTAGCTCAGTGGTGCCATGCCTGCCTTGTAAGCACAAGGTCCTGAGTTCAATCCCAGGTATGGGGGAAAAAATTTACCCCCAACAAAGGGCCTTGGTGGCAACTCACTTCCAGGACCCCTCCTGTCTCTCAGGAGCTATTTCTATTCCCAAATAAGCTTTTCCTACTCTTCACCTCCTTTCTCCTTTGGAATCCATTCTTCAATTTCAGGGTACACGAACTTGGTATATTTTACATCTGGCAGGTTAGGAGTTATATTTTCTCCTGTATCAACTTCATGTTCTTGCCAAAAACCCAGGTCTCTCTGGGCCATCTTTCCTATTCTGCAATACACTCTATTTTCTCTAAAACTAAGACTTTGCTCGTGTGTAGTCTCTCACTGTTCAGGTTGGGCAGGAGGAATGAAATCTTCTCCTTGGGCCACCAAGAATGAGGAAAATTCAGGTTACACTCTATTGAGGAGGAACTTCCCTGAACAGCAGAATCTTTCACATACAAATGAAGTGCCCAGTGAACTTCTGACGACTACATCCAAACCCCAGTGCTCCCTTGAGTTTCCTTGAACACCTCACCCTACAGGCAACATAAGAACAGTAACGATATCAGCTATGTATTATCCCTTATGATGTAATAAGCTAAACATGCTAATCCCTACAACAAACTTCTGAAGTACTGACCTTATCCCCATTGCACACATGAGAAAACTGAAGCTCCAATATCACATGAAGTCATTCACCCAAAGGTAAACGAGGAGTAAATAATGGAAGTGGGTTTCCTACTGGATTTCTGTAACCTCAGTATCTAGGCTCTTGATCATAGATGAGATGTAAGATCCTCTTCTAACCTTCATGTTGGATGAAAAAAATATATCTCCAAAGAGGCTAATATGTTGTAGGGCCAGGCAAGTTGCAACTACAGAGATGCACCACACCCTGAATTAAATAAAATCCTTTATTATCATAGCTGGTGTTCCAGAGTGGGCTCATGTCTCCAAAAACTCTGGACAAAGGAAAGGTAGTTTGCAGGGTCCTTTTAAGGGCTCCTTTATTTGGGGAGGGCTCAGGGAGAGGGGGAGCACAAGCTGAGTTTCACAGGGGCAGAACTTTGCTAAGCCAGTTGGGGTTGGGGAAGTTTCACACAGTTTAATTAAAACAAAGTATCACACAGGTGCAGGAGTCTTCTGTTTACAAGGCAGAAAAGATAACATAGTTGCAGACTGCTCTACCAAAAAGTCACAAAGATAACATATAGTTGCAGACTCACACAGGATGTGGTGGTATGGTATGTTATGTTATGTTATGTTATTAACTGAGGGAACACCCAAGGGGGAAGGGCAAGGCAACCACCCAGAGTCACTCAACTTTACACAAATGGAGTCCGGTACACAAATGGAGTCAGGTTGGCTATCACAAATAAAAGAGCAGCTAAAAGTATGGATGGTAGTCCAGGGTTCCCTTGCAATTGAAAAGCCCAGGGGGTTAAGTCTGCCTCTTGTAAGTGGGAATTTGGAAGGTCATACAAATCCATGCATCCTGTTAAATATGCACTCATAGAAAAGCACCCATGTCTGTAGCCTTCACAAATGATTGAGTTCATTGTGGCTTTGAGGCTTAGACTTATACCACTCATTCTGGTTTAACAGGTTTGCACTTTCTGCCCTTGCTAATGAAGCAAGATCTTTCCCTTTCCACTCAGGAGAGAGAAATCTCTCAAGGAGCTCTGGCAGCTTGCCTTTGAAAATACTGGACTTTGTAGTTAGCCTTTGATAGGGCTGGCAGAGATGCCCCAGGCAGACACTGCCCTCCAGCATCTCTGACTGCATCCACTGAAGCCCTAAAGGCTGCTGCTCTTAAGATTCCTCTATTAAAATGCAAAAGTCTTCACTGCTGCCAGACTAAAAGCCTGAGCCTGGGTTCCTGCAGAGTTCCAGATGTGGCCTTGGGCCACTGGATTCACAGCACCTGCCAGAGCCTCTTCAGTCCAATTGTGTTCTCAGCAAGGCTCTCTGGCCAGCCCTGGCTTGTTGCTTCCCAGCCAGGACCTGGCAGGGCTTGCTCCCTCCTCGTGCATGCTCTCTCTACTGGCTCATTTCCCTCATCCTTCAAATAACGTCCCCATGGGATTTGCCATCCACACCAGTATAGTTCTTAGAATGAAGGGAAACACTGTGTTAGTGACGGCCCTGCACAACAGGCATAAATCTGCAACCTAGATCCAGTCACCCCATCAAACATCCACGAGTCCCTGTCTTAGAAATTAAAGTCTACGCCTTTGCTAGAGACTTCTCCAATTTCTTCTCCTTTCTTCTCTGCCCATATTCTAGAATTAGTTACCTACAAATGTGACCTTCATATATTTACCATCTGCTTTCTCTCTCATCTACAGTCTTCTGCAGCCACCATTCCATGGATCTTTCTACATATTAAGTCAAATTTCCTTTTCTTGGCCTTACTCTCCTAAATCTCTACTGTTTTCATCAGTCTTCCTGCCCCAGTCTTCAGCTGCCTGAAGATCTCTCGATCTCATCTGATCTTTGAGTGTTCCCTATTGCAAATGGCAGATACTATCAAATATTTGAAAGACTTGCCTTTTCCAAGTTGAACTTGTTACCCCTCATCTAATATAATTACAAAATCCTCTCAGTCAAAGCACTGGTTCATCAATATACTCCTTGAAATGTTTCGTCCAGGAGAGAGCAAGCCCAGGCCAGTATGGGAAAACCCAAGAAGGCTTCTTACTACTCCATCTCTCATACTCCAGCTCCCCATTGTCAGTTTTGCAGACAGTCTCGTCACTCTGGAAGCATATATCATGGTCAGAGTCAACAAAATCTCCTGAATGCTCATTTGTGAATTTTTACTAAATTGCTTTCTTCCATCTTGACTTTGTGCAGTGGATTTTTTTGTCAACCCGAATATAGGATTTTATATTTATCCTAGTTACATTTTAACATCTTAATTTCAATCCTATTTCACAGCCTGTCAAGACCCTTTTGAGTTTTAATGCTACCATCTATCATGTTAACCCTTCTTCTATTCAGTTGTCTACAAATTGGATAAGCATCCCCTACATGATTTTCTCCTTTCTGTGTCAATTTCAGCTTGGAGACAGCTGATTTTTCAAATGTAAGTTAAAGACATTTTCACTGCCTCTCAGCTGCTCTGTGCGATACAGGGCGTGTGATGCAGCACATCACCAGGAGCCCTCCCTGCCTATCTGAGGTTGTTGATTCTAGTTCTCAAACCATAGCGGACATCCACATTACTTGTCACAATTGCTAGAATGCATATTCCCAGGCCCACACTTCAGTAATTCTGATTCGGTAAATCAGAGGTATCCAAGAATAAGAGCTTTGAATAAGCACCCTAATAATCCACAAATAAACTGCACATAATATTTGAATGCTTCTTTAGGACCACAAACTTTTGCCTTTCTGAACTGAGGAAAGGGTGAGGTGGTTAGAAAAACTTCAGCTTTCTAACTCCTCCTCAGCTCTCAAATATCGTTGCAGGAAATTTAACATAATGTTACCCTGCCTACATTTAGCTATTGTTCGTGCATTTTCTAGGTAAATTCACATTGCAGGTAAATAGTACCAAATGACTCCTTAAATGCCATACAATTTCAAATTATTTAATAAAGTGAAAAGAGTCAAATGGCTTCTTTATGGTCTTAAATTTAAATAATTTACTTAGGGCATTAATTTATATGTCTTTGACCTGGGATACGTAAAAAAGATTCTTCTGGTCCCATATTTATGTAATGTTATATCTCAGTTGTTAAAAAGAATTTCAACTGTTTCTGTGCTTTCTTTCTAGTTTATCTCATTTTAAATTTTATTTTGTGTTTACTTTTAACTCAGAATTATTTTATTGGCCTTTAACAACATGAATTTAGTCCCCTAATTTTCTTATGCTCATCAGTTTTAAAATGGTTTTTTTTGTTGTTAAAAACTACATACTTTTAATTTTTGTAAATACTCATACTGACTTTTCTTCTGGAGTCACTATGACAAATGTTCCTTAAGTTTCTAGAGTTGCCAAAATCATGCATGTACAATATCTAAATTTTTTAATTAAATTCTTTTATTGGTACATTGTAGGTATACAGCACAATTACATTTCTCATTGGGAATTGTAGCTTTATATAATGCATCTTGGTTCTTATTTTTTCCCCATTCCTAGCCCTCCCTTCACGCCCTCCACCCTTCCCTATTTACAAAGAGTTTATTTCCATTTTTGCCATTTCTCAGCATTTTTCCTTTCCCTTCTTTCCTGTCCCCTGCCCCTCCCACTACCCCTACCCTCTTGGACCTTTTCTTCCTATTTTGCATTATCGATTATTCATTCTAATCAATGGTACATTTTAGGTATACAATAGAATGACATTCATCATTGGAAATTTGCACCTTTACATAGTCTCTCTTGGTTCTTATTTTTCACCCTTGCCCAGCCCTCCCTTCAACCCCTCCATTCCTCCCTATTTACAAAGATTTTGTTCCTATTTTTCCATTTTCTCATATTAATCCCATTCCCTTCTATCCTTTCCCCTAGCCCTCCCACTTCCTTCCCCTTTGCCCCTTTTCTTCCTATTTCACATGACCTATTATACATTTAGTCCTTATTTACACTTTCAGTTTCTCACACCAGAGAAACTATTCAGTACTTACACATGTGTGTCCTATTTATTTCACTTAAGAGTATCGCCTCGATGTGCATCCACTTAGCTCTTCTCTGAAAACTATGGCACTCTTAAAAGAGAGATTGAAGATGGTATCAGAAAATGGACAGTTTTAAAAATTTTTATGTAAAAAGAGTTTTATGGTGATAGTTACCTTAAGTTTTAGTAAGTCTCTGTCTTGCTTTCTTTCAAATCTTTCATTTTGCTTACCCATCCTTATTCTCATCATTGGACTTCCTTTTTTTGGTCGCTTGCTTACACAGTACCTGACACCCCACCTCCACCCAAAAGTGGGTCATAGGGGTATTCACAGTGGAAAGGATCCATGGCACAATAGGCAAGTGTTAGAGCTGCCCAGCCTCCGCTGGCTTCTAACTGCTCATCCAGAAGACTCAAGAGATTCACAGTCACCCACATCAGGAACCTTAAATAACCTACCTAGAATACCTTATGTCATTTTTCTTTTGCCCTCAGTGTATAAGAGAAAGTCTGTTACATTATGACTGCTAGTTTTAGGATGTACATAGTCCAAAAGATTTGTGTTTTATTTTTCTTAACCTAAATTTATGCTATAACTACCTTCATGCAGTCGAATTGCTCAGTTAAATCTCCCATCCAGCATACACTGATTCATTAGGGCCCAGCCAGGAAGAGACAGAAATGATGGTGGTTGTTGTTTATTTAGTGACTGCTGCATGGCACACTCTGTGATGTGAGATGATAGATAGATGCTAGGTAGATAGATAGACAGAAAACCTAATTAATCCTCACAAAAATTCTGCAAAGATGTCTTAGTCCATCTGTGCTCCTCTGACAAAATACCCCTGCGCAGGGAATGCATACAGAGCAACAGCGCAGTCCGCACAGTTCTGGAGGCTGGGAAGCCCAAGATCCAGGTGCTGCATTTGGAGAATGCCTTCTTATTGCACCCTCAGATGGCAAAAATAGCAAATGCTATGTCCTCAGGCTGCAGAAGAGAGTAACCCACGCCCACGGGCCTTTTATAGTCCACTCGTGAAGAGGAAGCCAACAAAGGCAGTTTTCACAGATATGTAAAATACAACAGATTACTATATTAGAGGTGGCAGAGAAAGGATAAAGAAAAGCAAGCCATACGTGGTGAAGCACACCTGTAATCACAGCTCCTCAAGAGTCTGAGGCAGGAGGACTGCAAGTTTGAGGCCAGCCTGAGGGACTTGATGAGTCTCTATCTCGAAATTAAAAAAAAAAGCTCAGTGGTAGAGCAACTGCCTAGAATGTGTGAGGTTCAATCCCCAACAGGCAAGAAGGAAAGCAACAAAAGGAAGGAAAAAAGAAAGAAACAAAAGGAAAAAAGGGATGGGGAGGTGGAAGGGGAGAACATAAAATGGAGCCAGGAATGTGGCTAATACAAAAAAATAATCCCTTAGATGGGTGAGAAATTTTGCTCTTTTTTGCCAACACAAGAAAGAACAAACTCATCAATTCTATAATTCCTAGTAACCTTAAGAAATTGGGTCAAATACAATGGGTCAGGAGAAACCTAGATCACAGAGAAATACCTCCAGAGTGTTCACATAAAGATCTTCACAGCCTCACATGAAGTGGGCAGATGTGGTTCACGGGGATGTTAGATTGGCCAGGAGGGAAAGCAGAGGTCCAGGATGAGGACATTTCCTGGGACATGAGACTTTCAGTTGTGAACTGAGTAGCCGCTGGGAAAAGCAAGTCCAGCTGATGGTCCTGGGCTGGCGAAACTCCAACATCATGTCAGTAAAACAGCAAGTCTACTGGGGGCCAGTATGAATCCATTCCTGCTGGTCTGGCCCGTGTGGGGGTATTTTTTAGGTTACCTAATGAAGTGTTTAAATTTCATGACCTCCACACAATTCTCCATGACTTTACTTTCTGCTAAGCTCTTCAGAGATGATGCATACAGCAACAGCTTTATTTAATGCTGCACCCCTCAAAAATAACCAAAGTACAGCTATTTTATGGTGTCCACTCAGTAAAGAATCATAGCTGTAAACAGGCAATTGAACTAGAGACAGAGTTATCATTCTAAAGTGAAAATGGAAAAAGGCTGACAAGTGCACAAGTGATTTTACCTCCACTTGGCAGAGAGCTAAGGGAAAATTCAGACACAGGAACAAAATTATCCTTTGAAAGTAATTTTGAATCTTCTCTATTACATAAATGCCTGTGCTAAGGCAGTAATGGTGAGCCTTTTAGAGCTTTCAATGATATAAATAGCCCACTGCAGCACACATGCCATAGGTTCGCCACCACTGTGCTAAGGTAAAAATACTCTATTCAAAATAAGTGGCTTGCTACAATTTTAGACTGGAAAAATCAGGGCCTGAAAATGGTAGGCACTACCCCAAAATCAATCACAATAAAACATGTACAGAATAATTAACTTAATTCTTTGCCACTTTTCAGGTATACCCACCATGATAAACTATTTGTGGAATTAACAAAAAAAGGAACCGAATAATTTCCCACTACCTGCACCTCATTCCAATGAAAGATTCCTATATATCCACTATGTAGTCCATAACTAAAATAATAAACCACTAGTTTATCATTCTGACTTGTTTCTAATGGACTGAGTATACAAGTTTCAGCCAATAGTCCTGATTTAGAAGTTCCAGTTTAGCAGCTGTCTCTTCGCAAATAACCTTTGAAAGTCTTTTAACAAATAAATATTCCCTATTCCTGAGGGATCTAATCAACAATCATGGATTTTCTTTTCTGGTCAAGTTCTACTTGTCAATTGTAATTTGTAAAAGAAACTAGGAGGAAGTTAGAAACAAAGATGGCAATTATCCAACTAATCTGGGTTTTGTATACAATGGTGCACCTGCCAGATGTGTATCATAATATTCTTTATCTCCATTGACAACATTTCTGGATGATTGCTATCATTCTTTTTCCTGTTCTAGTGTATAAGCAGTCACAAGTAAAACTGAAATGAAGACTTTCCATGATGCCAGACCTCTGAGCATGCTGTTCAGGTGTAGTGACAATTGTCCCTCAAATTCAGAAGGTGAACCATGGAGGTAGAGTCCATTTTATCTTTTAAACCATTATTTCCTCCTCTCCTAATATATGAGTTGGTTGAAATATCTCCAATGTGACTAAGAAAAGTCAATCTGCTGGAAAGTCAAAACAAAGACAATGGTCTTTCTTGTACATCATCTGTATTTTTCCAGGAAGATGATGGCTCTATCAAAGTATGTCAGGCTTTTGCTTCCTAAACGTTAGGACACTGCTAGGGGTGGTGAGGTACATTTGTAATCCCAGCAGTCTAGGCCAAGCTTGAGTCAGGAGGACTGCAAATTTTGAGCCGAGCCTGGGGAATTTAATGACATAGAGATACCTTATCTCAAAATAAAAATTTGGGGATAGGATCAAAGAATATTATATCTATGTATGAAAATATCACAATGAAACTCATTATTCTGTGTTATTAATATGCATTAATAAAAAGTATCCCTGGACAAAAGGGGTGAGGGATCTGGGGATGTGGCTCAGTGTAAATGCAGAGACCACAGGTTCAAACCCTATTGCAGGAAAAAAAAAAAAGTATTAACATCTGTGGAGAGGAGGGGGTTTCCGCACCGTGGCAGTGGCCAAAAGCTTACTCTGAAAAAGCCTTGTTTGTATTTCTTCATTGCCTTATTCACCAGCTAATTTCTAGCCCTCCATTTCATTTTCTGCAGAGTCAATCCAGTGAAAAGCAGAATAGCTGGGTGCCCAGAGCCATGTACTGTGGCCACACAGTGAGGCATTATGCATCCCTTTCCCCTGACTTCTTCACGGTCCCCTACCCACTTCACAGCTACCTAAATTCCATTACATGCCATTTGACTATTTGCATTGGCAGCTTTAAGTCATTAAACAGGAGGGAAAGAGCACCATCGGCTGCACAATGAAGTTATCCCTTTCCTCAGCTCAGTACCCCAGCAAGCTTTTCTTCCTTCTGAATACCTAGTTTTATCTGTGGACTAAGAGCTCTGAAATTTTACTACTCAACCTGCTTACTTTTGCATTGCATCAAAGGGGAGGGCAGTAATCTTCTTGACAAAAGATTTAAGACATAAGAAGCTTAGCATTCAGGTCTAGGAATTTAACCCTCCGTGCCCTCTCAGGGTGCTGCTAATGTAGCTCCATCTCTGTTTCCAGCTGGCTTTTCAAAAAAGCACGTGAGGACAGAATGGCTCCACTACCCCTATAGTGAGGCATTTTTATACACCTCCAAACAAGAAGAACAAGCAAAAACTTCCTGGGGAGAAGCAGGACTGTAGCAGGCATCCTGGCTCTGGTTTTGTGAACTCTTGAATCAGAGTAATTTCCAAATACATCACTGTCAGTCCATACTGTTAAGCCTGCCATCACAGAGCCCAGAAATTAGATTGCTACCTCATTCTTTTCTAAAGGTGAAGTGAGCCCCTTTAGAAAATTTAGTTATATTTTATTGTGACTATTACATTTTTCCATGCACAAATGAATCATATGTAAGCATTTTTCACTCTCTAAAGAACATAAACATTTCTATTTCCAAAATGTACATGCATACATTTGTTTAAAAATAGCTGCCTTCGTTATCATAATGACTTTCCCCTGTGTTCAGGAGCTCAGGGAATTAGTGGTAAATGTAAATGTAATCAAGGGCACCACCATGCTTTTAATTTGGCAAGTGAAAACCATTTATATCTTCCATCATTGTGGCAGAACAAGGCAGTTTTATTACCAAAAGAAAAGTTAGGAGAGATCTGTATTTTTTTATGGTTTATATCTTGTCTGAATAAAAATCTTGCTCTTAATGTCAAGTGTCACCTTTCTGGGAGACAATCAGCCAAATATAAAACAAAAACATGAATATTCTTTGACCTAGAAATTCCATTTTATAAATTTACCCTGATATAGTAGCAAACACAGAGAAATAGGTACAGGTCCATTGTGTTTCTGTGTACAAAAGAAAAAAAAACAGGATGTAGCTTTAGTATCAAATAAAAGGCAATAGTCAAATACAGTAAGATATGCAAATGAAATTTAAAGTAATTGTGTGGCTCAGATATTGAAAATATTTGAACTAAGAAACATCTTGTATAATGCATAGAATTTAAATAAAATTTATTCATGCAACAGGGAGATAAACTATGTGGAAATGGGAAAGGAATCTGGGGATGGAAGGAAAACCAGAGGGAGGGGAGGTGAAGCAGAAATAAAAAGGATCAAGAAAGTTGGGCACAATGGTGTGCACACCTGTAGGCCCAGCACTCAGGAGGTTGAGGCACGAGATTGCCAAGTTGGAGGCCAACCTGAGTTATAGAATGAGTTCAAGATCAGCCTGAACTACATCGTGAGACCTTGTCTCAAAAAAAACAAAAGAAAGATACAACATATATGTGTACCAATTCACCCAACGAATGTACTTATGCTATATCACAAATACATACTAATGAAAAGTTACAGCAAAAAAGATTATCTGGCTGAAAAAAATGTATTCATGCCACAAATGTTTATCAAAGACTTACTGAGAGGCATTATTCCATACCAGGGTTCACCAAACTTTTTCTATAAAAGTCCGGAGTAAACGTTTTAGACTTTGCAGGTCATAGGGTCTCTGGGTAAGTTCACAACCCCACCACTGTTATACAAAAGCTGTGCTCCAACTAAACTTTATTTACAAAAACTGGGTTCCTGAATAGATCTGGCTCCTGGCCATTAGTTTGCTGAGCCCTGTTCTGGACAATTGGAATAAAACATAAAAAGTTATGAACTCAGTTATAAACTCACGGATCTTTATATATGTTTATCTGTGATATACAGTGGATCCCCAAAATTTGTGGGGTTACGGTCCTAGAGCACCCACAAATTTTGAAAAACTGCAAGTTTCACATATGGTCAGAAAAATGCCTATAAATGCCTATTTTTATAGTTTAAACCCTAAATATGCCATGTTTCCCACCATTATGTCATTTAATAAAATACTGCATTAATAAAGCCTTAGCAGGTACAGGGTGTTTGGGCGGCACCTCAGAGATCTCAGGGCTATAAGAACAAAACCAAGAACACTGGAGACAGCTACACATGGTACAAGCAACCTGTTACGTCGCAGGAATGCTGGTCCATCTGCCCAGATGAGTTACAGGTCAGCAGCCAATCAGCAGCAAGAAGAACTGAATAACGCTCTAGGATTGGCCGCTTGCAAACCTCCCACCCCCCAAAAAAATTACGAGGATATTTGCAGCTTCCTCAAAATTGCGGGATTTGGGGGCCGGGGATTTAGCTCAGTGGTTCCGACACCTGCCCCACAAGCACAAGGACCTGAGTTTGATCCCTGGTACCAAAAAAAAACCAAAAAAATGCGGGATTTTCTGCGAACAATTATTAGTTGGATTCTAAGGAAAAACCTGGGAACAACCAAGGCCGCAAACTCAGAACAGCGACTTCGCAGAGGTATACTGTATATCAACATTATGATTTAATAGATGCTCACCAGGCATTCATTAAGCAAATCTTTGGGATTGTGAAAGACACTGTGCTACAATTAGCTACTGATTCAGTGGTTTTTAAAAAGAGAGATTTGCTCCCTGCAATCATTAAGCTCAGGGTTCAAAGAAGAAAGAGAAGAAAGCAAATAAAAACAATAATTCCACATTGTTAAAATTTTTAAGGAAATAAAATTATTAACAAGGATATCACTGGGCAGTAAAATGTCTGAGCTTTTGTCATTTTTTTCTTACTTTTCTCCACTATTTGAAATTTTTGTAATAAGCATGTATTATCATTTCAAAAACAAAACTAGTCTCAAAAAATTATAAGTAATGAAAAAGGATAAAAATCTTGATTTGTGACTTCTTTAAAATTTGCAAACTTGGGCCGGGGATTTAGTTCAGTGGTTCCGCCACTTGCCTCACAAGCACAAGGTCTTGAGTTTGATCCCCCGTAACAAAAAAAAAACAAAAGCGGGCAGAGAAGGTGAGCCAATCCCAGTGCCCAGGAAGAGCCTCCCCCACCGCTATTCCACGCTCCTAGGGCAGAGAAGGTGAGCCACGCGGGCGCCAGAGGTACTACTACCAGCCCCACCCCACCCCCATGGAAATGAGAAGACACGTAAACAAGCCTCAAAAACAGA
>NW_004624917.1:1795286-1848447 GCF_000247695.1 Heterocephalus glaber
AGTTGTCAAATTTATTTCAAAATAGATTTTTGTAATATGCTTTCTATATCCTTTTAAATTCTGTAAAATCTGTGGTAATGTCTCCTAGATCTTGACATTGTAATTTTAAAAATGTATCATTGATATTGTGTAACAGGAAGAAAAGGGCTAAAGGAGCAGGGGAAGTGGGAGGGGTAGGGGAAAGGAAAGAAGAGAAAAGAAAAAATATGAGAAAAGGAAAAAAGTGGAAACAAAATCTTTGCAAATAGGGAAGGGTGGAGGGGGGGAAGGGAGGGCAGGGGAATGAGGAAAAAAATAAGAACCAAGATACTCATGTACAGGTACAAGATCCCAATGATGAACGTAACTGTATTTATACCTAAAATGTACCAATAAACTTAATGGGGGAAAAAAAGCCACCTTGTAATCTTAGTGGATTTAGAGCAGTGAGTGATCTCTATGTCTTTCACGGTAGAGATCCCATTTGTCTTTGAAATTGACTGCCTAGAATAAAAAGCCTTACTATGCTCTAAAGAAATAAAAATCTTTGTCTTTGGTATATGGATGAAGGGCTTAGTGAGGGACAAAAGAAATCTAGTTCTTCTCCCTTCACTTATTAATTCTGAATATAAAATAAACAGCTTATGGAAGTATAGGAGAAAGATAATTGCAAACACTGGCAACCTTTTAATAATACTGGGTCTTTTTTAAAAAATCTGTATTTTTGTTTTAAAAGGGAAGAGTGTAGTAAAAAGGGAAAATATTATTGGTGTAGTATTATCACGCCTGATAATAGCATCTTTGTTTAGGGATGAGGCCAGCCACACCTCACCAAAAAGACCAATCCTATGACTTAGGGGGTCTGATCTGTTGACTGATGTTAGCAACATGGACAATCAATCAATCACACCTATGTAATGAAGTCCCAATAAAATCTCTGAACACCAAAGCTCACTTGAGCTTCCCCAGTTGATGACAGTCCCTGTGTGTTGTCACATACCAATGCCAAGAGGATAATGCATCCTGAGGACCACAAGTCTTTATGTTGGAACCCCACACTCTGCCAGGTGGGTCTCTTCCTTTAGCTGATTCCAACCTGCATGTTTTCCCTGTAATGAACCATAACCATGGGTATTGTCAGTTTCGGTGTGTTCTGGGAGTCTTTCTAGTGAATGATGGAACCAAAAGATATTTGGGGGAACTTCCTGAACTTGCAGTTGGCATCAGAAGTGAGGGTGATCCTGTGGAGGGCTGTGACCTCAAATCTTGTGGTCTGGCTCACTCCATACAGGGAGCATTAAGAGGAGAAAGAAGACAACTGGTGAAATTACTCTCAAATTTGTGCTCTGGGCTTCTTTCTCCTGCTGCAGTTTCTGGAGCCACACGTCGTTCACCAGGTTTGAGGGGAGTAACTAACTGCAGTGTATTCAGATCTTACAAGGATGCACACTGTCCTGAGAAATCCCCATCTTTAGGGCATTTACAAATATTTCCATACTTTACCCATAACTTTGCTTTGGAAAGATATAAGTACGATCTTTTTTTGTTTCCAATATATAAGAAGCAAATAAGAACTCAAATACTCTAATCACTGTATTTCTTTGATGCAAAAAGTATAATCTTTGCTAAAACATTTGACCAACAGCTTTTTAGTGAGTCAGAGGAAAACATGTTTCATTTAGTTTTCTGATTTAGTCCTTTTAAAAATTTCTTTCCTAGGGCCGGGGATTTAGCTCAGTCACACTGCACCTGCCCCAAGATCCTGAGTTTGATCCCCTGTACTGCAAAAAAAGAGAAAGAAAGAAAAGAAAAGAAAAGAAAAATATCTTTGCTAGAACAAGGTTTAGATACATTGCATTCTTTGAAAAGTGAAAATTTAGATGCAAGTACATGTCTGTCCTCTGAATAATGCAATGGTTTGATTAGTCAGGTACTTGCCTGGACCTCCTTTGGGGTCAGCTTGGGTTTGACCTTGAGCTTTTCACAAAGGCAACCTCTAGTCTAATCCATTTATCTTTAAGGAATAAAAATTTGAGAAACTCTTTAAAGGCTTGTGTGTCATTTCCTGAGAGATTTTCCCAGTGGCTATGCCAGTCAAATGTGGGCATATCATAAATCCTAGGTCATCCAGCCCTTGACTTTTTTAAGTATCAAAAATAACTCAGGCAAAAAATAATAATCCAGACAAATTAACCCTAGGAACCTCCAACCACTAAGGCTTTAATGCAAATGTAGTTCTTCCTTTGCTGCATTTCACCTACATAAGTCATTTGCTAAACATTTGGGGGGCTTGAATCCAAGATGGCTTCAACCTCTAAAAGCTCAGTCTAGTTCTGAGCTTGTCCTTGACTCTGAGCTCCAGTGCCTTGCACTTGAAAAGATCAGGCGCAATTCAATTATGAAGTTGTGTCTGACTTTTTGAAGTGTAAATCCACCTCGCTTGAAAATGGCAAGTGTAAAATCCATTCTTAAAAAGCACTTGACATTTTCACATACAGCTTCACAGCATGGGAACATGAGGAAGCTTACAAGAGATGGTCAGAGTGGCTTAAAAATGAAAGATGAACAAAGGTTCTAATATTTCATCAGAAGTGGAAGTCTAATTTTTACCTCTTTGTTCTGACTAGAAAATTAAAGCTTCTTTAATAGCTAGGCTTTGTAAAGCTCATCTCTGTGAGTTGATTTGTTTTTTTTCAGGTAACATTTCCCCGCTAGTCTATATGCTTAATACTGCATGCCTTCCTATTCACAAGGCCTCCACAGGTTATCCTAATGTCTTTGTCCTGTCCCTGCATCCGGAAGTCATCATATACACCAGGGATTGGTAAACTATGTCCATAAAGGGCCAGATAGTAAATGATTTCTGGGCTATCTCACAGTGATTCTGCTGCTAAGGCATGAAAGCAGCCATAGACAATATGCAAACAAATTAGCTTGACCACTTTATTTATGGACACTGAAATCTGAATTTCTTTTAATAATCATGTACCACAAAATATTATTTTTCTTTTGATCATTTTTCAACCATTTAAAATAAAGCTATTCTTACTTGTTGCACTGCGCAAAAATAGGGACCAGGCTGGGATTTAGACCCAACCCCTGATGTAGGTAGCAAAACTAATGTCCCAAACTAAAGCATAAAGAGCAGAGCACATTTTCTGGAGTCTTACACATTCTGTGGAAAAGATCTATTGGGGATCTTCAGTATCTCTGAGCATCAAGAAGTCAACAAGGCCATTTGATTCCAACAGCAGCTCAACATCCTGCTAAAGCCACCAGCTAAGCCTCTAACCCACCCTGTCCCTCAGTCACCACCTGCAAGTCCAACACCCCTCTAAGAAGCCACTGTCACACTGACAGCCATATCACCTGGGGCTGTGGTAGAAACGCAGGGCCTGAGAAGGCTCTTTCTAAATCAAAATCTGCCTTATATTGTAAGAAGCCAGATGCAAAACATATCACATGAGTCTGTTCAAATGAAGTATGGAGATCAGGTAAATCCATACAGAAAACAGATTAGTGGCTGTCAGAGGAACTCCCTGGGTGGGGAGGGAGGAACAGGGAGCGATAGCTTGATGGACTTGGAGTCACCTTGATGATGAAATATCTTGGAACAAGACAGAGGTGAAGGTTGCACCGCATTATAAATACATTCAATGCCACTGAATTGCATTCATTAAAATGGTGAATAATTTTATTCTATGTGGATTCTGCATCAATTGAAAACGAGCTGCACACCCGTAATTACAGCTGTGCAGCTGGTTGAGGCTAGAGGAACACAAGTTTGAGGCCATCCTGGGCAACTTAGTGTCTCAAAATTTAAAAAACTAAATAAATAAAGGGCCAGGGATATAGCTTAGTGACAAAGCACCTGCCTAGCATGTGTGAGTCTCTAGGTTCAATCCCCAGTACCAAAACAAACAAACAAAAACGAGCAGGAAAAAAATCTTCATTTTAAGAAGATCCCTAGATAATTCATAGGCTCATGTACATTAACATTTGAAACACAACCTCTACTAGACAGAGAATCAAGTATTTTCAGACTGGCTTATAGGTTTTCAGACTAGATTTTCAATATAAAGGGGCAAGGCTCCATTCACTGATATTAGTGCATATAGTATCATGACATTAATAGTTATCTAAATACTGTTGAAACATTTTCTTATACCTTGGGAGTAGGAATTGTTAAAATAGTCTCACTTTTAAACTCTTTTCCAGTGTTTCTTACATACTCAATAGGGAAATTGCTAGTGCCGAAGAGATATCTCATATCTTTCACCCATTGAATCTGAGTTTATGCAATTCTTTTCTTGTTCCAAAAACTGCTCCCTAGCACCATCTATTTCTTCCTATTACTTATTCAACTGTAATATTCTTTAAATATTTTTTAACTTTCACAGATTAACTTCTCCAGAAGAAGTGTTACCCTGCTTGATATTCAGTATATATTTTCTGGTGACAGCTTTATGGTACAATTAAATTTCATACATTTTTTCAGCCCTCCCTGAATATGCATTAGAACACCAACCGTCATAATTCTAAACCAATTGGCTTGATTTGCTTATTTCATCCCACATCTCACAGGCCTGCTACATTTCCATATGTCCTATCCCCATCTACCCTCCATCCCTCTGCCCAAAGTTATTGATTGTGCTAACAGTGAAGAAAGCTATATGCACTGATAGTCAAAATATAATTTACATTGGAGAGCATCTTACAAAATATTCTGAACCTTATTATGCCAAGCTGTAGAGGTGCCAGTTCAAGCCAGGTCACAAAGGAAACTGGAAACCAATCTGCAGCAGACTGGACCTGCACTTTTCAAAAATTATTATCAGAGTTCAGTATGGAAGCCATTGTTATCACAACTTAGCACAGCAGAAAGAAATCCTGATGTTTAGATGGACTAAGTAACTTAATAAGGCTCATTTGAATGCAAAAAATAAATGAGCATCGTTAACATTAACTTTTAATGCTTGCCATTTTATGTTAATTCATATTTTTAAACTGTGGCTGATTCTTTGCAATCAGTCTATGGCTAATTATATCTCCAACATGTAAATCCGATGGAGTGCTGGGACCAAAGAACAACAAAAATACCCAACAAAGACCTTGGAGACTCAGAACCGTCATAGTGTCAACCGATAAAATCCTAGTCTGCGGAGAAGACCTGAGCTTGACTACTATCACCGTTTCCCTCAAGATGAAAGCTGTGTTTGCCTAACCACGGAAACCATATTGATCCATTCTGTGTGCAGATGGTTTTCCCTGACATTTTTCTCTGTAACTGATGGCTGTGTCTTAAGACACAAGATCTATATGTTAGGTAAATGCAGACTACATTTTTAGGAAACCTCCAAGCTGAAAACATCTAAATATAAGAAGAAATCTAGACTTACACACATTCTCCTACTCAATACTGCTGCTCTTCCACACCAGACAAAATATATCCATATGCGATCCAACTCTTTCATGAGATCCAGCTCTATTAATGATGATCCATTCTAGGGGCACAGTTCATCAAAGCTTAAATTCTAATACTACAAAAAAATTTCCTGTCATTTAATGAGGGTCCTCCTTTGGCCAGGCATTTTATAAATGCTACTTATCTCACTCTACTTTGTTACCACTCATGAGACAGTTGACTGTCACTTGATTAAAGTTACCAAGCTAGGAAATGACCAAAGCAGAGTTGTCTCACTTAGGAGTAGGATAGCTCTTCTTGTTCAAATCCAGATCCATTTATGAGTCCACTACTGGCTAGCTATGAGAATCCAGCTTTTGTACTTAACTGGCCAAGACTCTGAGGCCCAGAGAGGCTAAGAAATTTGTCCGAGTGGATGCAGCCACTGACAACAAACTCAAGACCAGACCCCAGATCTTCTGGCAGCTGAGCCCGTCTGTCTGTCTTCACATCAGGGCGGCAGAGCTTGAAAGTGCAGGTGCGTCACTTGGAGAGCTTGTTCCAATGCAGTTCTGACTCGATAGGTATGGGAGGCACCTGAGACTCTGCTCCAGCCTTAAAGGGCCCAGGCCCACTGCCATGCACACTACACAGCCATCCTCACTGGCAGAAAGAGGCTCAGAGGACCATTTCTGGATTTCCCATAGGTGAAATGACAGCGGAAAACATTGCTTATCTACACTGATTTGCCCAGGCTTTTCCCAGTGTAGCACTGATAATCCTACCTCCCAGGAAATAAGTCCCTAGCAAACTTGATTAGGCACTCTATCCTCCACTGCTTTAGATACCGCAGACAACACAGTGATAAATGTGGGAGAAAAGGCCCAGCATGGGTTGGAAGAGAAGGGGCAGAGGGTGAGAGAACCCAGCACACCACAGGCAGGCTCTGCTCCATGGACCCACATCTGTGCAAAGGCACGTGGGCCCAACCCACACGGACCACAGGCTCACTTTAATGCCTGGCTATTACCATCTTGGAATTCTTAATAATTTGTTTTAGCATATAATTCACATACAGTAAAATCAGCTTTCAGAGTGCTCTACTTTGTTAGCATGTACACAGAGTTGTGCAAGCATCACCACTATCTAATTCCAGAACATCATCATCCCCCAAATGGAAACCAGGAACCCATGACAGTCACTCTCCATTCCTCTCTTGTCTGGACCCTGGCACCCACTAATCCACCTTTAGTCTCTATGGATCTGCCGACTGTGGATGTTTCACATAAACAAAATCATGTAATATGTAGCCTTTTTTATCTGACTTGTCTCACTTAGCATAAACTTTCAAGGTTTGTCCATGTTGCAGCATAGATAATTACTCCATTCCTCTTATTAATGGTAATATTCCATTATATGGATGCAAGGTAGACAACAACCAATTGCACAGATGTATAACATTCTATTTATTCATCAGATGATGGACATTTGGGTTCTTCCTACTCTTTAGCTATTATGAATAGTGTTGCTATGAGCATCTATGTACAAATTTGTATATGGACCTATGTTTTTAACTCTGTCAGGTTAATATATAGAGTGGAATTGCTGGATCACATGGTAACTCCAACTTTAAGGAACTCCCAGTCCGTTTTCCATAGTGGCTGTACTATACCAAATTCCTATCCACAGGATATGAGGCCATGAATTTCTTAATTACCTTTTAACAAGGAACTGCTCATTTTACCTGACCCAGCAATCTATAATGCTGGGACAAACTAACTATAAAAGGTGTACTTAGGTGATTCTAGCTCTTCTCAGAAGCTACAATCCACACCTCTCTCTCCAGAGACATGAAGATCTGAGGTGCGGAAAGAAACCCACTCATTCCTAAATAGGCTCATCAGGAAACCTAGAAGAATCAAATAGGGAAACCCACTCATTCCTAAATAGGCTCATCAGGAAACCTAGAAGAATCAAATAGGCTTATTCACAGTGTAGACCGACTGGCATATCAGTTCACCCCCAAACTCTCCCCCACCTCCCTACCCAAGCCTGTCTGACTCCAGCAGCAAGGACTCCTTCAAATAGGAGGGAATTAAGTCTCATATTCAGTCTGAGGCGATACTCTTAAGTGAAATAAATAGGACACACACGTGTAAATACCAAATAGTTTCTCTGGTGTGAAACACTGAAAGTGTAAATAAGGACTAAAAGGTATAATAGATAATGTGAAATAGGAAGAAAAGGGGCAAAGGGGAAGGGGAAGTGGGAGGGGTAGGGGAAAAGAAAGAAGGTAATGGAATTAATATGAGAAAATGGAAACAAAGTCTTTGTAAATAGGGAGGGATGGAGGGGTTGAAGGGAGGGCAGGGGAATGAAGGAAAAATAAGAACCAAGAGAGATTATGTAAAGGTGCAAATTTCCAGTGATGAATGTCATTATAGTGTATACCTAAAATGTACCAATAAATTTTTTTTAAAAAAGTTTATTTGCCTGCCAGGAACTGAGCTAGATTCCTCCAAGGATTCTCAAAGCTCATAAAAGCGTAGAATTCAAAGGTTGAGCTGATTTGCCACATCAGTTAAAATTCATTCCCATTAAATTAACATCCTGTGTATTAATCAACAAATATAATTGATATGAAACTCATTTCTATTAGAGAAGGGGGAGAGAGGATATGAGATTCCTTCCATCAGGAGGAAAGGCAGTCCATTAAAAAGCAACAGAAACTAGAAGGTGGAAAAAAGAGAATTTGGGAATACTTTACATATTTGCCGAGGCTGACTGTTTGCTGCCATCTGGGCCGGGGGCTAAGAGGCCCTCTGCTCAGAAGTTTTTGTCTCACCAGTGCCTGGAGGCAGTTCTGCCTGGCTTGATTTAGGAAGGAGATTGGAGCATATATTTTTTTTTGCAACACTGCCTCTTTCCCTGAGGATTTGTTAATTGAGGTATCACCTCTCAAGAATCATTGAGCAAAACTAATATATTACATTGCATGTTTCTGATTTCCACCAGGGCAATTATTTCACAAGGCTTATAAAAGAGAAGACCAAGCTCTTGAGCATGTCAAATAGAAAGCAGTTTATTCAGGACCAAATGGGAAGGGGTTGATCTTCCTAATTTACACACTGGAATTAGACTTTATTTCATTTCTTTATCCTATTTCAAGAAATGAAATCATAAATTCCTCCTGACAGGTTAGCACAGATTAGTTTTAAGTGCTCATAATTCAGTTATCTTTGGGTCGTCTTTGACCAATGATCAACCGAAGTCCATCACGTAACTTTAGGACACACAAAATGGAATGCTTAACTCTTTTCAAATATTTTGGAACATTTATTCTCTATAAGGTTTATAAAATAATCTAGGATAAATTCCAGGCTACCTAGACTCCTAGCAATTGAGGAGTATGGAGATGGAGACCTTTTAGTATTTTTATGTTTCTCAAAAGTCCAGTGATAATAAAACAATACATTTGTACAAGCTGGCAACAACAAAGTTAGTTTCTTTGCTATGGGCCACATTTATATCAATTGTCATTCACTAGACATTCTGATTGACAATGTGCTATTGATGATTCATAAAAATGTTACTTAATAAAGTCATTTTGTAGACAAAAGATTTTAAAACCTGAGTATATGACAGAGGTGTCAATTACTACATAGGTCCTTAGTATTGAAATTCTGGGGGAACCTGGAATGCACTTTAAACCTACAGAAAATTTTATTCTTTGAGCATGCATATATATATATATAGTTTGTTTTGGCAGTACTAGAGATTGAACCCAGAGCCTTCACACTGAGCTATATCTACATCCCCAGCCCATTTTTATTTAGAGATAGGGTCTTCCTAAGTTGCCCGGGCTGGGCTCAAAGTTGTGCTCCTCCTGCCTCAGCCTCCCAGAGTTTTATGATTATATGTGCCACCATGCCTGGCTCAACTACTGTTTTTGAGTGCAAGGTTATTCAGGAATTTGTGTCTGCTATTTCATCCCTGTTTATAGCTCTTTCTCCTCACTCCCCAACTCCTTCCACCTGAGACCTAGAATAAAATACACCTGAGGGAGGATGCTTCTCAAGCAGGTCCTTTTTGTTGTTAATCAATCCAAACAGTCTTGGCAACAATGGTTTAAATTTAATCTTTGGACATTAGCATAACTGTTTTCTCTCTGCTTACTGGAGGGGCCCTTACCCAGCATGGACACCTACCAAAGTCAGAGTGGACATCTCTGGTCTCAGGAGACTTCAAACAAGAACATCTCCAGCTTACATAGTGCTTCTCCACTGGGAAGTTTGAAGAAAGACCAGCGCACACCCAGTCTTATAAAAAGTTTAAGTGAGTGTATCAAAGTCAAATGGAAGCAGGAATGAGGCAGGCCCAGGTCATTCCCTCCATATTGAAGTTTCTTGCACTCTATTTCATTAATACAATCCTTCCCTAAAACATTGAAGTGCTTCATAAACATCTCCACAAGCTAAACTTTTCCTCTCATAACAGGACTTAGTTCAACAAAGATAAACTGACCAGGTTAGCCCTAGCTACACCATGTGGGAGGGAACAGCTCGCCTCCACTCCAGGTGGGGTCTCCAACACGTGTAGCTTCAAACCCTGAAGGGTCAAACAGAATGAAGGTTGGACACTACGCTTTGTTTTCAGTTAGTAAATACCACCACTACTGGCCATAAATATTCACATTTTAAGCTTTTTTAAAAAAAATTTGTCTTTATTCCATAGGCAATAAAAAGCCATGAACGTCTTTTGAACTAGCAAATGACAATCTGGAGCTTGTGCGTGAAGTGTAAATGACACCATGGAAAGGCTGGACAGAGAAGGAGCTTCTTGCACAAGGCAGCACGAGGGCAAACCAGAATAGAGCAGAAAGGGCAAGCAAGTGACAGATCAAAGCCATGCTGCAAAGAATAAAAACATTAGCAGTGATCTGCTGATTGGAAGGGAGGGTAGGTGGGTAGGAAAGATACTGAGCAACTGGCTAGAGGATCGGCAACTGTACAGTAAGAATCCATTCTGTGAGCGCATCAGCATGTAAACAGCACGCTCTGCTCACCCCAGGACAGGAGCCAAAGCCAAGATCAAAACAGGTCAGAGAAAGAATTTTCCTCCCAGAAGCTAGCAGATGGGAAGATACAGTACCGTCTGGCCTGGAGCCTGATTTAGAGCCAGTGTCTGTGGGAGAGCTGATCACAGAGCTTCAGCATCGTCTCACAGGTGGAGGCTGGTGACCAAGTGATGCACATCTGATTCTCACTGCTCCGTCAGGAGATGTTTTTCAGTTCTGCAAATCACAAGAAAAAAGATCATTATTTCCTCAGGCTGTTCTTGTCTCTACGTGGCCCACATGCAGTTCCTGATATTGCAGTTAGGAGTCGCTCCCCCTACGTGATCTTGCTGATCACGAGTTCTGTGGTGATAAACAAAACAGACTTCACCTGACTAATGTGGAAGACAAGCATTGAAAACGTTAAACAGGGGGTCTGGCCCAAGATCAAGCCTCAATACGTGGCTTCAGGGCCTTTATAGATTCTGCTCAGCCCCTCCCTATGAGCCCCATGGATGGTGACTCCCCACTAGGACCTGCTCAAAGGGCTGGGTTGCCACCTGCCCTCACCCCGAAGGGAAGAGGTAAGCTTTAGGGTTCAGTGCAGTAGAAACAGCCCCAGGGTACAGGGATTCCCTGGGGCCTGAAGACCTGCTCCCTCACCCACCCTCTTCTGTGCAGTCTCAGATGATGTTCAGCATCTTCTGAACCAATGCCTCTTCACTGGAAAGTGATATCCCTGCCAGGACCGCGGTAAGAATAAAGTGTCTAACACAGTGTGGCCTTCACGCTGAACAGGCATGTATCAGGGGCCTAATAACCAGTGATGGTTATCATCAACCACACAAATGCTTTTGTTCCAGGGCTCCAGGACTATGCATAGCTTTCCCAAGGTCATGCGGCAAGTTAGTACTAAAACAAGAACTCCACACCTGTGTGTCTAAAGTAACTCATAATAAAGTCCTTATGCTGATGTTGTGACACTGCTCCTCCTGCCCCTTCTGATTGTCCTTTCCATTAACATGGGCTTTAGGCCTCGGAAACTTCACACTCCTAACTCCAACTCTTCCCTAGGAGACACATCTGTCCCAAAAGACACATCTACCCCGTGGCAGTGGTTCTCAAAATGTGTCCCCAAGACCAGCAAGCCCCACCCTCTGGGAGCCAATTAGAAATGCAGATTCTCAGGGTGCACCACTGGGTTTTAACAAACCCACCAGGTGGTTCTGATGATGCAGTCTGAGGACTACAGCACTAGCCAGGCTCAATGGCTTGCACCTGTTGGCACAGCTGCTTGGAAAGCTGAGGATCACTTGAGAACACAGGTTCAAGGCCAGACTGGGCAACAAAGTGAGACCCAATCTCTAAAAAAACAAAACAAGCAAAATCCCCTGCAGCCCTCTATTTCAGTAAGATTTTGAAATACCTGAAAGCCTGGGCTATAAAATGAATCACCTGCTTGGGGTGCTGTCAGAGATGTTGCTAGCGCTCTCTGCAGGCCATGGACAGAAAGAGCAGTACAGTGCATCGGAGTTGGCACACGGCAAGATCTTGCCCCACCCACGGGAGCCCTCAACCCTGATCCACTGGATGTGCCCAGACTGGCCTCCATGCCCAGCGCCCTAGCAGCCTGCCCACTCCATCGCCAGCAACAGAACCGATGTAGAGAAGTTAACCACAGTGTCCAAATGAGACTTTGAACATTTGACATTGACACTGCCAATGGCCTTCTATAGTGTTTCAAGTACCTGACACCAGCTCCCCAAGGTTAATTTTTCATGGCTCACAATGCACACAGGATGATGCATTCAGACACTGACCTTATCCTAGTCTCAGATTCCACGTTTACCTTCTCCCCCCAAGCCAGCGCCCTGTGTGCAGGATTCACAGAGTCTGCAGGTCCCAGCCTCGGGGGCTTGCTTGTATGACCCTCCCAGAGTCCATCTTCCAACTCTTCGGCCCCTCCTTGTAATGGCTCAGATGGATTCTGTTATTAAAGCTTCCTCCTTAATTACCGACATACGTGCAATTCAAGTTACTGTCTTGCAATTATGTTATTCAGCAATAATTGGATTTCTAGTTTTAATTGGGTTCTAAATTAGCGATAGCTTTCATGAAAGCCATTACAGTGATTTCTAACTACAGTTTTTGCTGCTTTTTGAGTACATTATATTTCAAACAGAATGATTCACCAGGAGAAGGAGTCATAGCTGTGATGAACCTTTGCACAGGATCTTACTAATGATTGCAACTCAGGTGCTATTCTGTGGTAACTAAACCTGTGCCTCGAGTAATGTGCTGTCCACAGAGCAGTGCTGCCTCAAGAGCGAGGCCTCTGGCCTGGGGCAGAACTCAGTCTGGTTTGGAGCAAAAATCCAGCCATGTGAGCAGATATTTAGCTTGGCTCTGTGGGGAAGAGAATCTGATTCTTACCAAACCAAACTATCCCTGAAAGCTATTAAAATGAAAATTGTGAAACCATGAAAAGTATAATACTGTTGCTGCCTTCCTTTCCTAAAAGGGCTGTTTTCTCAAATTTAGTCCAACAAATACTTGCCAACTGTCAGCTATGTGCTAATTATCACAAAGAATGCTGAGCTAGGAAGAGACAGATAGTGATGGGGGAGGTGCGTGAGCTTTGGAGTCAGCCCACCTGGGTTAGATCACACTCTGCTAATTCCAGGCTGTGTGACCTCAGGCAAATTACTCAATTCTGTGGTTCCATTTCTGATATTTGTAAAATATACAAGGCTGTTCTGTGGATTATGTGAGTTACAGCAACCCCGACCTTATTCATGGGTATGCATTCTGAGACCTCCAGGGATGCCTGAAGCCATGTATAGCACCACACCCTATGTATACTACATATATAAATGACAGTTACATATAGGACCAAGTTTAATTTATAAATTAGACACAGGAAGATCAAAACTGAAAATAAATTAGGGTAACTATGTCAAAACACTGTAAAAAGTTATTTAATAAAGAAGAGATGGTAGAAAACAGGGATGCAGAGTTTTTGGAGAAGGAAATGGGTAAAAGGATTGAAACTGATAGAGAAAAGATACATATACATGGGAATTCTCCAAAATGAATGTAACTATTTGTATAGCAAATAGGCACCAATAAATTTTTTTTTTGTACTGGGACCTTGCGCTTGCGAGGCAGGCGGCAGAACCACTGAGCTAAATCCCTGACCCCCTAAATGCTAGTTTTATTAGTTTGGTTCAACAGGATGAGGACTCATCTTACCCATCTCTACATTCCCCAGGATCCAGCACAGCGGCTGGTAGACGGTAAGGACTGATAGGTGTATTTTGTCTCATAGGAAAATCAAGTTCACAGGAGATGCCCTAAGAGAGAGGGTTTCAAAGGAGGGAAGGCCTGCTAGAGCTGTTGGACGGCCCCTGGCTGGAGCTAGGCCTCCTGCAAGGAGCCTTCACCAAACCCCAGGCCAGGCAGGAGAGGAGCCGGGAAAGCCCTGCCCTCTCTTCCTTGTTGGCCAAACCCAACTGGAAACAGTAAATGCAATTCTTTATTGTTGCATTAAATAATAAAATCTGGGGACAATGTAATAATAATTTCCAGTTGTTAAAAAGTGAAAATATTTTATGCATGTATAACCAATAATGTGATATGAAAAAAACCTGTAATTTCTATTGCTGACAAAGTTTGTTTGAGGTTTGTGGGCTACATTTACACTTAAGAAAATGCTACATTTCCACCAGAAGTCTGAGCTCATGGACTCCCTACATTAAGCACTCCACCCCAGGATTAGTACTGCCACGCCTGCTTTCATCTCCCTGGAAGCAAAAGTATTAAACAACTAATTCTAGAGTACAAGTAAGACGGTCATGAGTAACTTGGAGGCCATCTCAGTAGTCTATAATGACTCTTTGTAAAATGCATTTGTTCAGTAAAAATGTATTGAGCATGTACTGTAGGTCAGGCACTGTGCTAGACACTGGGCACATATAAGTGAAAAAAAAGAGAGAGATCCAAAAAAATTCTTGCCTTTCCAAAGGGTAGCAAGGGGTGGGAGATCAAACATTAAACAAAAATAAACAAATGAAGCTGGGCCTGGTGGCACACACCTATAATCTCAGCATTCAGGAGGGTCAGGCAGGAGGATCTCCAAGAATTCAAGGCCAGCCTGGGCTACATAGCAAGACCCTGGGTCAAAAAAAAAAAAAAAAAAAAAAACCCAAAACTAACTAAATAAATGATATTATATGTTAGGAGGTAGTAAGTGATGTGAAAATATATATAGTACATTTTAACAAGTATGGGGAACCAGAGAGAAGGTTGTGATTTTAAATAGAATAATCAGTGTAAAAAAAGCCAAGCTTACGCCAAGAACTGAGGAGGTGAAATCAATCAAACAGCCTTGACTCAGGAGTCGGAGTCATTTCACTGGAGTTGCTCTTCTGCGTCTGAGGCAGTGAATTCAGAAAACCCGCCAGGAAGAGCGGAACTTGGTTGGAGTTCAGGTCCACGTTCCTCAGACAGGAGCAGCGCTGCAGGCCTGACTGGCAACTGGCACTGGAGGCTGAGGAGCAGAGTTGGTCACTGCGCGTCCCTGCTCTGCCTGGTACGGTGGGGCCACAAATCAGATGTTAATTGGGAAAAAAAAAGGTTTTCTACAAGCCAAAGGGAGAAAGTCTAAAAATCATTAAATGGATATTATAGTTTTCTTTTAAAAATTGTCACCCAAAAGAAAAGTGAGGACAGCACTGATACACTGTGCCTTTGGTTCTATCTCATTAGTCTCCACACAGAAGTATTTATAGTGATGACAATGAGTTTCCAAAAAAATCTAATGAAATGTGCATTTTCTTAGAGTTCCCTGAATAAAGAAGCACTGACTCAGCGAACCAAATTACACAGCAACCAGGAGAGGAGACGCCCAAGTGAGGCTGGTGCCTCCTGGCCTGCCCAGCACCACGCAGCCCAGGCACCCCACCTGCCCCACGTTGCTGTCCATGCCGATTTTCTTCAGGAACATCCAATGATCCCCATGAAAAACCGTCCTCCAACTCACACACTCACCTCGAGGAATTGCCTAAGAGGCGATAGATCCTCAGGACAGGGACCCGTTCAGTCAGATGTCAGACACAACATAGCCACGGAACTGATTACATGGCTTTCCCCATAAATATTCTACCACCAAGGAAGAGATTTACGATATTGTATCTTCGGTTCAATTTTCAGAACGATTTACAGCTCACACACATCCAAAAACTTATTACCAACCGCATTATTTGAAAACAAAGCGATAAGTTGCCATCCTGGGAGAGAACCCAAGGAGCCTTGGCGGCGCCTCCTATCTGTCTCGGCGCTATCTCTGCCGCTCCTATTACTGTAATATATATAACAAACATCTTAAGTGAAATTACAGAGCGCACATGCTGCATGGCGGGGAGCAGGCTATTAAGCCAGAAGCCTTCGGAGGGCTACATATTCGTCTTCAAACAGGGAAGCTTGACAACATTTCAAGAGGCCTGAAGTGCAGGTTGTGGAGGAAGGATGAGCCCCCCGAGCCACTCCTGCTGACAGCGCTGGCCCTCAGAGTGGACACCACGGCTCAATGCTGGGTTCAGTTGTTCCTGCTGGACCACCTTCACCTGCCTGCTACCCACACCAGTGTGAGCTGCAGACCAGAACCCCATGGGAACTTTTCAATCTGATCCCCGTAGTTAGAGATCCTGGTTTAATTTGTCTACTGCAGGGTCTGGACTTTCCCCTCGATGCAAATGACCCTCATGCAACACTGACAGCCTGACTTAAGCCCCTGCATTTCCTCTGCTGTGAGCTGCATTTCACAGGCACACATGTGGCACGTCATGTGGGTTGGTCTGGCTTGTTAATCTCCAGAGCCTGCCTAGGCCTGCACACATTAATGACCACCCTAAGTACACATGGGTTGGATTGGCTGATGCATAACCACCATGTTCTGGCCACAGTTTTCCATCATGGACCTCAAAGCATGGCAGTTAATTTTATTAATCAAAATGCCTTATAAAAATTTTGAATTTAGATCACCAACAAAATGTTCTCATTTAACTCTTGCCTTTTTTCACATAACAAATGTGTTATGTTATTCTTTTCTGTACCAACTAGTACACGTATGGTACTGGGGATTGAACTCAGGCCTTCACGTATTCCCAGGCTTTTTTCTATTTTTTATTTTGCGACAGGGTCTTGCTAAGTTGCTAAATTTTCCAGGCTGGACCCAAACTTGTAATCTTCCTGCCTCAGGCTCTTAGAGTGCTGGAATTAAAGGCATGTACCTGTACCAATTTTCCTTACTGTATTATCACATAATAGGAAAAGCATGAGCATCCAGCATTGGCACAGATTTTTTTACCCTCAAATATTTTCCTTATCCTGTTTCAGTGATATATTGGAGAAGAAATGCCATCCCTCATTTATTAAGAGCATATTTTCCTCCATGACTAACTTCATGTTGTCATGCAAAAGGGAAACTAAGTCCCTAAATTCAGCATTTCTGTAAAAACTGAGTGAATATGTACTTGTTTGTGTAAGCAAAAGCACAAAATAAAAAATGCTTGTGTCACATTTCATTTGAGCTCTAACAGTACTGAAGTCCTTTTCCACCCAGCCAGGGTGAGACACCAGCCACATCTCCATAGAAAACGGACCTTGTCCACACCCAATACCATCATGGGGGCCCACTGTATCCTCTAGTGCCTGTAGTCATACCGTCACCCCACTTCGAAGTGACCCTCATGATGGACACTGGTCGTGATGGCCGCTTAAACAGTTGGTCCCTGAGCTGAGTTTCAGGGACAATAAACAGACACAACTACAGGCTCAATTAACCTGGAGAAGGGGAATTTTGAAAAAGGAGCTAGGGACATGGTCCACATGAATCCAATCGAAATTCACCTCTAATTCCTCCCCCCATTTTCTCAGCCTGGCACCCATGTCACCCCACTCTGGTGGCCCTGTGATTCACTTATATTAAATCTGCAGTTTAAAGCCAGGTGCTTCATTGTCACAATTTAAAACTTTTGAGTTTCCTTCAGATCGGGTCCCTGGGAAAGCCAACTTCAGACTGCTGTTTAAAGTATGAATAATTCCACCCCCACCCCAGCCAATCAGGTCAGCCCCTGCCACATTCTTTAGAGGTGCGAGCTCCCCCAAGATTGCCTCCAATGCTTGCATCTTTGAAAAATATCTGTAATAAAAATTCAAATACATTCAAAAATGAACATAAATAAAACATAATTTCCTCCAAGTGATTTATAAAATACTAAAGCGTTCCCTTTCCCTGCCTCTGCCTGTCAGGAGGGCCACAGCACATCTCCTCGGGGTGGTGGAGCTGCTCCTCTTTCCCCGCCCCGGGCCAGAGCCAGGAGCTGCCTTGACAACAGGCAACAGCCAGAAGCTGCCAGGGCTGGCAGGCTGCTGTCCCACTTTAACCACCAAAGTTCTGCATGCATCTCATGCACAAAGAGATGATACAGCTCTGTCTCTCCTCAGAGGAAATCCCAAGAGGTTAAATCTGTCAGGACAGCAACAAGTGTAGTGCAAGGGGCACACACTACCCCATGGGAAGTTTTCCTCCAGCCCATCCCAGCCTTCATCCACTCCCTGTCAGGCCCAGTGTCCCTGCCATGGTGGCCACGGAGAGACCTACAGTAGGTCCAAGGCAGGACTGGCATGCACAAAATCTGCCAGAGAGTGCGTGAAAGCACAGGATTGCCTGGGTCCTGATTCAATAAGTAGGTCGGGTTATGGGGCCTGAGAATCTGGACTTCTAAGAAGTTCCCCCGTGGATACTAACGTCACTGGAGCTCATTTAGGCTCTCAGGAAGCGTGGCTTCCTTAGGACTCGAGTGGGAATAAGGTTGTGCTCAAGGACCATTGCACATGCACCAGACCCGATCACCTCACACTCCACAGAAAGACTCGGGGCCGTGTAATTCCCGTGGGGTTCTCTAACACACACGCACACACGCACACGCACACGCACACACACACACGCACTTTATAAAGGCTCTCTAGAAATAATTCAACATGAATTAGACACCGACATTTCCCCTGGAATAACTCACAGACTAGTAGAGGAGTTGGCATAAGAACAAGTAACTAAAGAACAAGGTGGAAAGTGCCTTAGAAGAAGTGTATTTTAAAAGCTGCAGGAGGCCCTAGGCTGAGCTCAGGAGAGTTAAGAAAGGTTTCCAGGGCCAGGGATTTAGCTCAGTGGTTCCGTCGCCTGCCTCACAAGCGCAAGGACCTGAGTTCGATCCCTGGTACAAAAAAAAAAAGAAGAAAGAAAGGTTTCCAAAAGGAAGTGGGAGCTGGGATGTAGTTCACTGGTAGAGCATTTGCTTAGCATGCTCCCCAGCACCACAAAAAAAAAAATTTTTTTTTAATAAAATATACAAAAGGAAATGACATTAGGCCCAGGACCTGAAGGATGAATAAGAGTTGAAAGAATGAAATAGAGAGTTTCAGGAAATCACAAGAGCAGATGTAAATGACAGCTGAGACACTTGGAAGGGCCTGGTACTCACAGAAAATTTCATGTGTACTCACAGAAGTGTTTGCAGATGCCAGGATATAGGACCCTATATTGAGTTGAATCTTAAAACAATAAAATTATTTTCAGGTCATATCTGTATTTGCATGAGAGACCAGCTTCTGGAATCATCTTTGGGCTCCAGTCCAGTTTTCTGAAGCTCTTTGTCCAAGATGCCTTGAGTTTGAGGAAGGGTTGGCCACAGAAATCAAGCAGACACCAAAATTTGGCTGGGAAATTGAAACATAATACAGAGACTGCTCAACAAGCTACTATCTGGAGGCTACTACAAGGGTAAGATCTGCCCATGACCCAGGAAGCCAACATTGGGAAGACCCTGGCAGGAATTTTCAGCATTGCCCATGTTATCGGTAATCCATGCACGCAGCCGTGTGAGCGTTCTGCTGATAATGATGAGGCTTCAGGATATGCTTGGTATGCAGCCACTGAACCGGACCAAAACACAAGCCAAGCACGCAATAATGAGAAAAAGTAATAAGATAGTTGCTAGATGGGTATACATTTTACAGTCACAAACTGAGACATACAAAAATAGAACTTTTGGAAAATTGTTTCCCTGTACATTAACCTACCTTAGCTGTCAAACTCCATTTCACCTGCAGCAGAAAACTTGGCCTAGTTGCTTTCAGGACATCAAGTCAATCTCAAATTGTCCACCTGTCCTTGTAACCTTTTATTCCCCAGAGATTATTCCAGTCACATGGGCTCCTTCCATGCCCACTGAGAGGAAGCATCTTTTCCCCATGTCCATCTGCCTTGGTCACACCCCTGTCCACTGCTCAGGGAGCCACTGAGGTTGGCACCTCCAGGATAATGACACTGCAGCTGCTGCCGAGCCCTGCAGGCACTAGGACTATGCTGGTCACCGGGGTCCTGCCTGTGTGGATGTCAGGGCTTCTCCAGGTTCCTGGCCACTCTGAACTACTTCTTCATCCCTCTCAGGGGCACTGAAAACTTCTCCTCTCCTGCACTACTTCAGGGTCTGGGGAACTTGATCGAGGGCTGGCACAAACCATTCTGCCTTTTTTTTTTTTTTTCTTGTACCAGGGATCGAACTTGGGACCTTAAGCTTTCAAGGCAGGCTGTGGAACCACTTAGATAAATCCCCAGCCCCATTCTGCTATTTTTAATAGACTGGGAGTCCCCATTTAATAGACTGGGGCCCTGGGTTGAAGGAACCTTGCATCGATTCAGCCTTCACCCAGCAAGCAAGACACTGCCCCTTGCCGAGCCTCCCCTCAGGCTGTCTGGGCTGTCCCTGGTCTGACCCCTGCCAGGACTCACGCGGGGTGTGCAGGATCCCTCTCAGGCACCCAGCATGCCAGTGATGGCCTCTTCTGCACCCCAATCTCCGTCTACCTCCTCGCCTTCCTCTCCTGCTACCAACTGATTGACTTTTATCTCTTTTTGAGCAGTAAAATCTGCTACGTAAAGGAAACAACAAGTATCTTCAGATTATTTTATGCATAGATCCTGGTCATTCATTTATTTACTTGGCGAATATTTTACTGAGAAGCCACTGTGTCAAATATGTTCTAGGCACTTAATATACATCAAGAAATAAAATGGGAAAATGTAAATCAAAAACCTGCGTTGTGATTCCATCTCACCCTAGTCAGAATGGCTCGTAGTGAGAATATACAAGCAGTAAGCACTGGCAAAGATGCAGGGGAAACAGAGCCCTTTCACACTGCTGGTAGGAGGGGGCTCGAGCACAACCCCTGCAGAAGTCAGTGTGGAGGGGCCTGAAAACCCGGAACACAGAACCTCCATTCCTTCGGCTTTCCCACGCCTTGGCGAGTACCCCAGGTGATGAAAGTCAGCACACCATAGGAACACCTGCTCACCAGGTTATTGTTGCACGATTCACAATAGCCAGGATGTTAAATCAGCCCAGAGGCCTATCAACAGATAAAAGAGTAAAGAAAACAGGGTGTGTGTATACCATGGAGTATTATTCAGCCACAAGGAAGAATAACATTCTTTTTTTTTTTTGTATTAAATTCTTTTATTGGTACATTGTAGGTATACAACACAATTACATTTCTCATTGGGAATTGTACCTTTACATGATGCATCTTGGTTCTTATTTTTTCCCCATTCCTAGCCCTCCCTTCACGCCCTCCACTCTTCCCTATTTACAAAGACTTTATTTCCATTTTTGCCATTTCTCACCATTTTTTCCTTTCCCTTCTTTCCTTTCCCCTGCCCCTCCCACTACCCCTACCCCTGTGGACCTTTTATTCCTATTTTGCATTACCAACTATTCATTCTAATCATTGGTACATTTTAGGTATACAATAGAATGACATTCATCATTGGAAATTTGCACCTTTACATAGTCTCTCTTGGTTCTTATTTTTCACCCTTGCCCAGCCCTCCCTTCAACCCCTCCAGTCCTCCCTATTTACAAAGATTTTGTTCCCATTTTTCCATTTTCTCATATTAATCCCATTCCCTTCTATCCTTTCCCCTAGCCCTCCCACTTCCTTCCCCTTTGCCCCTTTTCTTCCTATTTCACATGACCTATTATACATTTAGTCCTTATTTACACTTTCAATTTCTCACACCAGAGAAACTATTCGGTATTTACACATGTGTGTCCTATTTATTTCACTTAAGAGTATCACCTCAATGTGCATCCACTTAGCTATAAATGTCTCTAACTTCTCATTTTTTATGGCTGAGTAGTACTCCCTTTTATTAAAAAACCACATTTTCTTTCTCCAGTCTCCAGTTGATGGGCATTTGGGCTGTTTCCAAGTTTTAGCTATTACAAACTGTGCTGCTATGAACATGGGTGCACATATATCACTGTGGTATGATTCTTTTAATTCTTTGGGGAAGATCCCCAGCAGTGGAATAGTGGGATCAAATGGGACTTCCAGTCCTAGTTCTTTGAGGTATCTCCATACTGATTTCCACAGTGCTTGCACCAGTCTACACTCCCACCAGCAGTGGAGCAGGGTTCCTCTTTCCCCACAGCCCCACCAGCATTTGTTATTGGTGGATTTCATGATAGCAGCCATTCTTTCTGGAGTGAAGTGGAATCTCAGCGTTGTTTTCATTTTCATCTCTCGAATGACCAGTGATGTTGAACATTTTTTCATGTATTTATTTGCTATTTCTACTTCTTTGTGTGAGAAATGTCTGTTCATTTCAGATGCCCATTTTTGGATTGGGTCTTTAAATTTGGGAGGTCTGATCTTTTTAAGTTCTTTATAGATTCTAGATAGTAGACCTTTGTCTGAGGAAGAGCAGGTGAAGATTTTTTCCCACATTGTGGGTTGTCTCTTCACACTGCTGGTGGTTTCTCTTGCTGTGCAGAAGCTTTTTTAATAAGAAGAGATCCCATTTGTTGATTGTTTGTGCTAGTTCACGGGCAAGTGAGGAATAACATTCTGTCATTTGCAAGAAAATGGGTGGCTCTGGAGACCATCATGTAGAATGAAATAAGCCCGACTCAGAAAAACAAATATCACATGTCCTCCCTCATACCTGGAATCTAAAAAACATGCAAGAAAGTAGGAGGAAGATTGTTACTAGACAACAGCAAGAGAGTAAGGGGAGCGCAAGGGGGGTACCTGGGGAATATATGTGGGCAAAATGTACACATTGAAACACCCCCCAAAATGTGAAAGGGGATGGGGAAGAATAAAGGAAGACAGAAATGTGAAAATGAGCAAAGTGTGCACATGATGAATCTGCCAAAATGAAACCCATTAACCATATTTCCAATCAGAAAGTGAAAAGTCAAAAAGGAAAAAAAGACATTATTTTATGTGAAAGACATATACACTGAAAGGGAAGATGTACCATGTAAATCATAAGCATAATTTTTTAAAAACTGAAAAAAATGAATAAAAAATATAAGATAAAAAAAACAAAAAATGTCATAAGTGTATATTCTGGAGGAAGGAAACATTATAAACAATAAACATTGTATTCTAATATATATATATAGAGAGAGAGAGAGAGAGAGCAAGGTTATACAGCATAATGCTGACTACATAGTATGTTAAAAGATGATACAAAAATAGAAAAAGAAATCTCAATGTTAGAGCCCAAAGGCAAATGAGCTAATCAGATTATGTGGGTGCGGGGCCTGCATTGGTTTGTTTGTTTTTGTTTTGTTTTGTTTTGCTTGGTTTGGTTTTTGAGACAGGGTCTTTCTGTGTAATTCAGGCTGACCCTGCACTCACTTACATAATCTAGGCTGGCCTCAAACTGCAGTGATCCCCCCGCTTCAGCCTCCCGAGTGCCAGGATAACAGGCATGTGCCACCACGCCCAGCTTGTCATTGGTATTTTTAAGTCTCCCAAACAATTTTAATGTTCAGCCTGATTTAAGAACCTCTGCCTTTCTCCATGCAAATTAGTACTGCTCAGCAGAGGCACTTTTTTTCTTTTATTATTTCATTCATTCATTAACTCATTTAATAAGTACTTAGTGAACACGCACCATCTTCCAGCACTGTTCTGAACCCTGGGGACCCTGTGATGAAGAAAAGAGACAGAACCTCTGCTTTCATACTCGTTCCGCACTGGAGGATCACTTTCCCTTTTATCGTCCCATTTAATTCTCACAACACACACAGGCAGTGATTCTTAGGAGCCTTGGTCAAGGTAAGAGACCAAAGTCACACAGTTACTAAGTGACAGAGTGAGGACTCACTCACATGCAGTGAGTGACTGGAAAAGTGAGTCTGGGGCACTCGAAAGACCTCTCCCTCTCACAGCATTTCCCAGTGAAAGGCCTTTATGCACGGTTTTTGCTTTTCCGTTTTATTTTTAATACTTTGTGATGGACCAAGTTCATAGTATAATTTAACGGATTGAATTTGAACAACTCCAAATTGTGTAATTGCTTCCATTCTGTTTTCATCACAAGTTACTGATTTGATTCACACCTGCTGATGTGACACCCAGAGGGAGTAAGTCGAGGTGGTGGGGGATTAGGCCTTTTTGCTCTCCCACATACAGTGAGTTAATTGCAGAAAATAAATGTTATTTTAAACTCTCAAGTGGGTCATGACCTGTGATTAGGCAGACCGCACTGCTCTCATCAGCCTACCTGCTGGACACCTGGAAATTACCGCAATCAAGCCTGATAAATTCTGAAATTAATTTTCCTTAACTCTCTATTTATGAGATCATATATTTATAGCACATGCTATATCTGTGAGTGATTTTAAACACACATGCTGTTATGGGCTAAAAAAAATTCCTAAAAAAAAATCATACATTGAACCCCTAACCTCTGGTACCAAAGCATGTGATCCTATTTGGAAACAAAGCCTTTAAAGAATTAAGGTAAAATGAGACTATTAGGGTGGCCCAAATCTAGTCTGGCTGGCATCTTTACAAGAAGAGAAAACTTGGGGCTGGGTGGTAGAGCTCTTGCCTGGCATACAGAAGGCTTTGGGATCCCAAGAACCTCAAAAAAAAAAAAGAGAGAGAGAGACAGACAGGGAATCTGGACACACATGCAGACACTAGGCCTGTGTGCACACAGTGGGAAGCCCTGGGTGGACACAGTGAAAAGGTGGCCATCTGCAAGCTAAGCCACACCTTGGACTTCTTGGACCTCTAGCCCCCCCTTCTGTTCTTTAAGCCACCCCTGAGGTGATACTTTGTTAGGACAGCCCTAGAAACTAATACATATGCATAATTCATTTAATTTAACAAAAAATGACCACTTTCTGCATGACACACAAGTGTAGCATAGGGCAATGCATAGCGCTTTCTTCGAGGAGCTTACAGCCTCCTAGGAGAGCAGCATGTGGATGAAAGTTACAGAATAACAGGCAGTCCACCGCCAAAGGAGCCCTCAAGGAAATAAGTGAAGTGCTGCTCTAAGGGAGGCCAAAGCTAGGGTGCTCCGGCACAGACCACAGAAAGGACAGGGTTTGTGAAGAGGGGGAGGCGTCCAAGTGGACCACAGTATAGAGGCATGAACATGTAAGAAGCCCTAAAAAGCAGAGGTGAGCTGTACGTTCTCTGGATATGTAATCTTCCGTAGTTATCCTCAGCTGGAAATGTGGTGGGCACCTGGGAGGCTGCTGGAAAGACGGACAGTAACATAGGAGCAATGGCTCCCGTGTGCTGTGCACCTAGCAGACGTAACAGAAGTACGGGAGCCCAGTGGTAGAGTCTTGCTCACAAAGCAACAGTTCAGATGGAGAAATAATGACATATGGGGGTGCCTTCTAAGCTAACCTAAACCACCCAACAAGAAAGACTTTCTCTAAAAGGAAATTTTTTCTTCCAAATTGGTATGCATCCAATGTCATAATATTAAGTGGCATTTGTAAAGCATTAGTTCACATCAGGCATTGTTCTAAATGCTTCAGGTATATTGATTTCTTATATACTCAGAATAATCTCTTGATGCAAGTCAAGATGGGATCTCTTGATCCCATTTTATAGATGAAAAATGTGAGGTAGAAAAAGTTGCAGTAATTGACCCACAGCTGCACAGTTTGTAACAGAAGAGACCCAAGCATAGGCAGTGTTGCCCCCGATTACCACACCACCCACACATCCGTATCACAAGTTCAAGCCCAGCCTGAGCAACTTGGCAATTTAGTGAGACCTTGTCTCAAAATAAAAAATGAAAAAGGGGCTGGGGAAATTGTTCAGTGAAAAGGCCCAGGGTTCAATCCCTAGTACCCCTACCAAAAAAAATGTTCAAGCCTCCTCAATTTATTAATGAAGAAATGAAGACACAGACAGGGTCTAACTGAGTGACCCAATACTGCATACCAGGCAAGTGGCAAAATCTGAACTCCGAACTCTACCTACAGATCCAGGGCTTCTTTGGCTTTCTGCTTGCTCTATTCAGAATAGATAAAACTGGGAGCTTATAGAGATTATCTTCTTTTCAAGAGAGAATATACACTCTAGGTCCTTCCCAAAGAATTCTGACTTCACCAGACTCTGAGCACTGCCTACTTCTTCATGTGACTTGGCAATTATTAGAACAAGAGGAGGGAAGGGGAAAAGGAGGAGGAGAAGGGAATTCTTAAAATATAAATTATATGATTACGGGGAGCAAAAGAAAATGTAAATACAATGTTTCTTATGTATGAACAATGAGGCTAATAGCTACTAAGGTCTTAACATATGCTGGACACAGTTGGTATATGTTCTCATGAATCCTCACACCAACTCTCCAAGTAGCTGTCATTATTATTTCCACATCACGATGAGGAAACAGAGATTCACAGTGGTGAAGTAACTTTTCCCAGTCTTACAGGTAGCCACCAGGGAGCAGGCAGACTCAGAAGCAGCTCTGTCAGACCCTAGCACCTGGTTTATCCCGTCAGCTCATGCTCCCCTCAGTACTGCTGCTCAGGCTACCCCTAGCCCTACTGTTGAAAGCCTTCCCTCCTGTCCAAATCCTAACCATGTTCTAAACCATTTCTCATCTTCACCACCGTACTTGACTGATGTGGGATTTCAAACCACTGAGGGTTAAAACATAGACCTCTGTGCCCACTCCTAAAATAGTGTGCTAGAAGGTAGGAGATTCAGGCTCAATTCTGAATTTTAACAAGGTCATGGGAGGTGCTGGAGGTCACTAATGTTTGAAGGGAGCAGTCTGCACTAGAGCACATGAAGTCTGCATGGTAATTACACGCTGACCCAAGGGGGCACTTGGAATCAGGCAAGAAATACACCAGTGCCAAACAGGTCTGGTTACAAAGGCAGCTGCTTGGCATTTCCCATAAAAGCAAGGTTATAAAAGTTTATTGGGCTCTTAGGCTAGCCAACCAAAGCTGAGTTAGCCATAATCTGGCTTAACTATGGAAATAATTGAACATTGGTGCAAATAACTGAGGAAACACTAAAGACAGAACACAGAAAAAGAGAGAACATGTTGGCCCCCAAAACACTTATTTCCTCACATCCGTGTTCTTGCATGCATAATATTATCCATTTCTCATGGCACTTCCAAACACACAGATGTAAAGAAAGGAAAATGGATACCCAACATTTAAATCAAGCTCTGGAAGAAGTCACATTTGAAAGCCAGGTAAGTGATTCAAATTAGAGTATGTTTTGATTCTTAATAACAAGGAGGATCAAAAGGACAAAATTTTTGATGACATTTATAAAACATTGATTTCCTTTTTTTTTCTGACCCCCGGGAACCCTCCATTCACTTCAAAGCTATCAGCCTGCATAGGAACGTGATGAACCAAGACAGTCTGGCTACAGGTGTGTCTGGAGTACAACAATCTCATCACTGATGAGCATTTATCAAGCACCTACTATTGATAGGGCATTAGATGAAACAGAGACTTGGAAGACATTTAGGTCCTGGCTGTGGAGATCTTAGGACAACAAGATTGGGAGGAATGAAGAAGCAGAGTCCTGGAGCAGATTGGGGTTGGGAGCCCTGAGGGACTTCTGCATTCAATCTAGACAAAGGAATCCTAAAAGCACTTGTTTGTAGGTTTTCCCAACTCCTCATAGCTGGCAGGGTTCAGTTGGCAGGCACAGCCACCTCCTGTCACCCTGCTGCCTCTCCAGTGTGACTATCATTGAACAAATGGCTCCTTGGCCCATGCAATGACCCCAGATAATCTGAGGGGGACAAATCCATGTATCCCTTATTCCATTATCATTTTATCATTATCTCTTAAGAAAGACATATTGCAGTGTTAAAAATCACATAGTACCACATTAATATGTACAGTGTTACATGTTTCTATATCAGCTTTTAAAATTAATTTAATTTAAATTTTTCTTTAAAACCTATTATATTATTTTATCTATGAAGAAATACATATTTTTAAAAGGCATTATAAATTCATGATGATCTTAAAATAAGATCTTTATTGCACACTGCAGTATATTGCATTCTACATATATCTAAAAAGCACTCGAGTGCTGTGATTCACACGCTTAGGAATCTCAAGATCCCTTTAATCAGATCAAGGGCCAGGAGGACAGGATGAGTCTGCAGCTGACATCTCTTGTCCCCGCCTATTATCTCAAGGGTTTTCCTCCCAGATTCTTCTTTACTGGGTCTCCAGGCAGAGGGCCCCAGTACCCCAGCAAAGGCAGAGAGAGCAGACCTGGCAGGAAACAGTAAGTCACATGGCAAAAGCCGGAGTTTTTTGTAGATAACATTTACAGCAGCATTTGCAAAAGCTGTCAGGGGTTCCCTATGTTTAGAATTGGAGACTAAGCCTAGATGGTCTTAGAGCAGCTCTTTGGTTCTGTGAGCATGTGAGTCACCCCGAGGATATCCAAAATGGCATAAAATGTGAGAAGTAGTAAAAGGACAAGGCAAAAAGAATCACTATTACTCAGGTCATAAATGTCTGATGTTCACAAAGGGAGATAAGCATTGTCCTTAGGAATATTTACCCTATAAAACTAGGCAGCAAAGTGGGTTAAAGTAGATCATTCGTAAGGTTTATTCCTCAAAAGTCAAACATCATTTCAGTTTGGGGTCATCCACCAAGCATGAAGGTTGTGGATAACACTACTATTAATATTCCATAAATTCTTTATACAGTACTGGGTAGAAAATCATCATTTGTAATATTTATCTGGTGCTTGAATGAGAACCTGCGATAATATGACAATTCAATTTTCTACTTTGACATTTCAAATATGACCAAGTCATGATAATCAATCAGTAATACATTTATCATCCACATGAAGCCAATTATGCACCAATAATCAGTGAGATTTCGAACTTGTAACCTAGACCCAGGTGAAACAGTGACAGTAAAGGTAGAGACATTTGCTATAATTATGCTGTTATTGCTTCTAACAAAATGTTTTATACCTGAAAGGGCAGGCAGTGCTTTTAAAACCTCAATTCCAGGCTGGCTCTTTATCACAAATTGTCTTTTGAATCATAAGCTTTTTAGAAGGGCAACAGGAGGTGCAGGCATAGGAAGACAGCATGAGTATATGCCTTGGGAATCAGATTTGGGAATCAGAATCCAATCTCAGCTCTGCATTTATTAGCTGAGTTACCTTGGGCAAGGCATTTAAACACTCTGTACCTCAGTTTTCCCACCTATAAAGGGGATAATAATAACTACCTTACAGCGCCATGAAGGATTCACCTTGATGTAAGGTACATATATGCTCAATAAGTAGGTGCTATCAATAAAACCAAAAGAATGCCACCAAAATATAAAGGTCTAGATCACATTTTTTAAAAGAATAATTTTAAGCTTTCTATATAACTGAACCTGTATAGAGAGAAGAGAAATGTTTAAAACCTACCATCCATTTATAATCAAGTATCTTTTTAAATATTCTGATTACCAAACAATTATATGCACTACTTTAATAATATCATAAATGGTTGCACTTTGTTTATTGTGTTCTGAAATCCCATGCTGGAATTATAGGCATATAAACCAGGGCTATTAAGAATGTCTGTGGAAGGAACTTACCGATGCATCATTTAGCCTGACTCTTGTCTTTGGAAGATAAAAATCCAAACGGCTGCTTCTTTTAGATGCCAACTCAATACACAGTGTTCGTCTGAACTCATCTAAATATCGTTTGTGTGTGCTTGTGTGTGTACATTTTAACTTGAATTTTCACAACACCCCACAGAAATGTTTCTTCCCATATGAAGCAATGGAGAATATCGTCTGGGATCAGGATGGAGGAAGCTTTCCATGAACTCTTCTCAGATTCCAAATTGTCCCTCAGCGGGCTCCATGGTTATTACCAGGAATACTTTAAAATTAGTCATTGACTGTGAGCAGATCACTAATGGCATATTATCACACACACATAATATGCTATTTATTACTGCATGACAAACACCCTGAAACATACAGGCTTAAAGCAAATTTCTGTGGGTCGGCCAACAGTGCCACTGCTCCACAGAGCCTTGCTACAAGCGACAGTCGTCCAGGTACTTGGCAAGCCGTGACATCCAACATGGTGCACTCACGTGGCTGCCAGCTGTTGTCTACTGGCAGGGAGGTCAACTGAGACTGCCAAACAAAACACCTGTATGTGGAATCTCCATGAAGAAGGGCTTCTTGCGGTGGCTAGGCTACAAAAGGTACCAGCCCAAAGGGAGCATTTTAAAGGCCCAGATAGAAGCAGCAAGGCTTCTTATGACCTCCCCTCAGAGAACACACAGTGTCATTCTTCTGGTCAGACAGCTGACAGGGCCGGTGGGGAGTGAAGGGGAGGACACTAGACTTCACTTCTCACCAGGAGCGCAGCTTTTACTCTAGTGTCACTTAATGTGTCATTGGTAAAATGCAAATATTTTGAAAGATCTAGTATTGGATTCTTCATAAATTTGTCATTAGCTTTTTTTCCCAATCAAGTCATAGAAATGCATAAGCAATCTAACATGCTGAGTGAGAGTTCAAGCTCTGCTATCAGACTGGTCTCAATTTAAATCCCTACATCCACTGGCTATGGAACCAAGAGAAAACTCACTGAGCTTCAATTTCTTCATCCCTAAATTGGCAAGAGAAATAGACTTCACAGAGTAGTTAAGAAAATACCCGGCAGATATCAGCACTCAGAAGAATCTCCTGTAGTTGCTGCAATGCCAGGAAGCTTCCCCAGCTAAGGTAGCCATCCATCCTCTCAAGCGCCTGCCCCTCTCTCTTTCCTCCCTTCCTCCCCCTGATGTCTGTCTAATGGAGGGGGTTGCTGCAGAGCCTGTGGAGGGGCTGATGCATCATTAGCTAGAAACTCGCCAGAGCAATGCGTTTTACAACTTATTTATGCAAAAAGTAACAACAATGACAAATACAATTTAAGGGTTAAGATTTTGATGGAAGATGGAGAAAACTGAAAAAGCAGCTCTATTAGAGTCAAGTATCATTTTTTTTTAAAATTAACACCCCATTACCTGACAAAGAAGCCACCAGCTAATCCCTACATACTAGTCACACCGGATGACTTAGGTCTGGCCCACTTGCCATATTTCTTGGGTCAAAACTAGCCACAAAGCAAAACCCAAGGCCCTGGTGAACGTGGAGTTAAAAACAGTATCCTGGTGCCCAGTGGGTGGTTAGGACTACACCAAGAAAAGCACGGGGCATGCAGGGCAAAACAGTGACAAAACTGGGACCGAAGGAACTTCCACAACCACCCTGTGCAGTTAGGGTAACAAGCACAGATGAAATAAACGGGAAGCAGCACCTCAAACTGAGTGGAAGCCCAAGGTAATCTAAGAAGCAACAGTTCACAGAAATAATTCTGCTGCCCTCCCTGGGGCTGCTCCTCTTTCCCTCTGCTCCAAATAACCCTTTCCTGCCTGGAATGATAAATGTCATCTTTCCCCAAAAAAATAAGACCTAGCTGGAAAATAATCAGCCTTGAAAACTACAGGTCAAAACTGCCAGCCCCAAGCAGCCGATCCTTGCCTTACAAGCCTTACAGGGTAGCACAGAATAGTGAAGGCAGAGAATAGTGATGGGAGGTAATGCAGGAATAGGCTGATTGGGGCTGGCACTTTTGATCTGTAGTTTTCAAAGCTGATTATTTTCCGACCAGATCTTGTTTTCATGGAAAGAGGATGGCACTATGTGGCTTCTGACCAGAACATAGTCCAAGGTTAGCCCCACCATATTCATGGTAAACTGAGAGCACAATGCAGCTAAATTCAAATATGTTATTGGAAAGAAGAAAGGGAGTTCTATGGCCCTGAACTATGCAAATGACTACCTCTGAAAGTGTAAACTAGCCCAGCACGTGGGATGTATGAGGATTCTCCCCCTATTTTCTGAAGCCCGCAAGAGTTACGCACATGAGTGGGGCTGTGGAATTTACTTTACAAAGCATTTTGGAAGCCCTGTGGCTGAAGATATCTATAAAAGTGAAACGGACAGGGCTACCCTCTAGTGACACAGCCTGGCACGTCATGGGTGAAATAAGTTTCTAACATAACTCTGCTGGTGTCCCCAGCATGAAGAATTTTTTAAAGGCTGCTAGAAGAATCTGCCTACCTCTGCATCCACACTACATACTAAGACCAGTGCATAAGGTATTTTCAGTGCTATTGCCCTCTGTCCTTGGTCTATACTTAAAAACTTCCTGAGCTGCCTGTATTCATCATTCTTATGTTTAGGACTATATATTAATAATGTTGAACAATGGATTTATAGAAAATGCATTAGACACTGAAATTAGACTCACTCTGAGACTTTCCCATCTTTTACTATATTTGTTATATTGTTGAGAGCAACTTTTATATGCTAACCCTTTTTTAATTTGTAAGCTAGAATTGAGAGCCATCATCTCACATCCCTGGTGGTTCATTTCATATTCTATTAGTGCCACCAAACAAACAAACAAAAAAGACAGCTTTCTGGAACTGCCTGATACCTCTGAGAATTTCTCCAATATGTTGACTGTCAGGAAAGCCCTCTGGTCACTGTTATCCTACATGTTGCTTATATATTCTTGCTTAAATCCAACAGATTGTCATTGGATGATTGGGTGGCTCACTGAATCTTACTACTTTTGACCTCCTCTTCTCCCAAAGAGATGATTTTCAAAACCTCTTCTTTGGTTAGCCTACCTTTTCATTGGAAAAAAGGGCCTGGATTCTCTTATCCATGATCCACACCTTCCAGAAGCAATGATGCTCATCGAAAGGCTGCTCTTAAGCAAGAATTGCTCCTTAAAGTCACTGTATCTCAGCAGACTTGGTTTCCATCTCATAGAATTAAATTCTACTGACTCCACCCTGCCAACTACTTACATCTAAATGTGCACCTAATTTGATGGGAGTTTAGCCAGGCAAAGGTGGCAGATCTGCAGCCATCTATCCATGTGAAACTGACTGTCACTCATTAAACTTACCCTTAAGATAAAGATTTAAATCTATTTCATTTCCTCACACAGTATCACTAAAGTAAGTAAGACACAGGAATTAAAGGAGATTCCCTGGCTGAGAACATTGACAGCTGGAATATAATCAGTTTATAAGATTTATAATGCTATTGACTTTGCTTTTGCATCCTAAGTTCCATGGCTGACTCTCTTCCTGGGTTTTATTATCATATCGTAGCAGGGGAGATCAGCTTTGCTGCTGATGAATGAAAACCACTGATATGAAAAAAATTCCCATTATCAGCTCATCACTTAATCACATTAGCATCTTTGTATCCTATTATCAACTTTTCTATATAAAATAACTTTTCCTAATGACAGGGATTTCATTAATGCTGTATGAGTGGTGTTAATATCATTTGAGAGTTCTTATCATGCATATCCTACTTGAAGGCAGAGTATATTTGTTTTCTACACAGACTTGAAAAAATACACATAGTTTCTAGCAGACAAAAATGATGCTTTACAGAAAAACTATCCTCTTGATTAGTATTGAAGGCTCATCACAACTTGGACTCAACCTGCAATTAGTAATATGTTGACTTACTGAATTTGAAGACAGCTAAACAGATAGGAGTCAGGCCTGGTAGTGCATGCCTGTAATTCCAGCTACTCAGGAGGCTCAGTAAGGAAGATCACAAGCTCAAGCCCAGCTTGAGCAACCTAGTGAGACCTTGCCTCAAAATTTTAAAAAATAATATGAAATAAAAAGGGCTGGGGACATACCCCAGTGATTCTTGGGCTGAGCCCCTAGTACTATACGAAGATAGGAAAAATAGTGCTGACTTACTGAATATAAAGGAGAATGTATCTACTTTGCATTACATGGGTGTTGTATATAATACATATTATATATTTCCATTATATATTATATATATATATATATTATATTGTTATTACTCACATAATTCTCAAAGTCAAGGCAGGGTAAAGTTCAGACAAGTTAACTGTTACCTAAAACTGCAAGTGTTCTCAATCATGTCAGTGCTACTGAGCAAGAGAATTTTTACGTATTTCTTAGCAATTGCCCAACTTTCTTAAGATGGGTGGAAACCTGGTGAAGAAAAGAAATAGCACTTCTGAGATTTATTTTTAAGAATGTGTGGAGTTTGTGGCTATTTCTGCAGGATGCTGAACCAGCCAATCACCTCAGCAATTCAGTATGACAACCAGTCAGTGCAGGGAAAAAATCAATTTTATCAGCTCATTGAACTGAACCGATGCCTGTAGACACAGGCTAATCACAGACCTCTGTGACTTCTCATCACTGCAATGCACTGCTTTTCTCTTCTCACTGTGGAGAAAGGTTCTCTGCTGGCCACAATTCCTACAAAAAGGGAGCCTGACTCTTTTGTGCACTTGAAGTTCCCGGCATGTGGTACCAAACCAGGAGACACTTGTTCGGCAGTGCCAAGTATCTCTCTGGCCAACTCCAGCCCATTTCCTGCCCCCGGGATGAGCTCCTAGCCTAACCTGCTCATTCCTCCCGGACTCACCATGGGTCCTGCCTTGACCGCACAATCCCACTATCTCATGAATAGACAGAACAATACCTCTCCAAAATTTCTCCCAGGAGCTTAATTAGTAGGTCCTCACTATAGACCCCCAGCATCAGCCATGAGATTCCAGAATTCCTGGAATAGTTATCCAACATGGCCAGACTTCTCCACAGAACTTTCTTACATGTCACAGTAGAAATGTACATCCTTAAAATGAAGGGACCATGTCTGTATAACCTGTGTGATGACTGGCAGACCACAGGGTTTATTAACTACAGAATGGCTGGACTAATTAATTCATTAGGGGCAGTTGTGTTAGTTAAACTTGTCTGGAGAAGTAGAATGACCACACTGCTTATCTGCGCACTGAGAGCTAGAGGATCTGGCAGCTGCTCAGGCCAAGAAGTGGAAGCTGCTGATAAAGAAGGATCAAGGCTACAGCACCAGTCAGAGACCAAAGGCCTGGAGGCTCCCTGGACACCCAATGGCATGAGTTGCACCCAAACTGGAATCTGATGTCCACAGGCCACCGCAGCAAAAGATGCACCGGTCAAGCAGGATGGAGCTCTTCAAAACACACGTCAACTTCCTGCTTCTTTCCCTTTTACTCCTTCCAGGCCACAGGCCACTAGTTGGTGCCATGCACACACTCAGGATAGGTCTCACCCCTCAGTTGGCAGCCCACAGGCCAATCATCTCTGAAAAACTGCCCACAGACAGGCCTAGGTCTGTGCTTTACTGATCTGTGAGGCCTTTCCTAATCCAGCCAATCACAATGTAAAGTATGGATTCCTGGACTCGACTCCCAAAAATTCTCATTTAGTAGGTCCTAGATTGAGTGCAATTATCTGAATTCTAACAAACAGCTTGGCTGACTGGCTTTGATTTAAAATATCAATTGTCTTCCACCAATCTAACTGCTCTCTTACTTTAAAGCAAATAAATACATTTTTCATACAAGAAAAGTTCTGTAAGTTGACTCATTTCTGCTAGGAGAATAGTCAAGCATTTGAAACGGAAACCAGTTGTAGGTTTCAGAGGAAATTAGTTGGGAAGTTACTCCAGAGGAATGGATGAAATATTTCCACACAGAATACCCAAAAATCTTAAAACACATCACTTTTTGCGTTACCTCAGCTTCAGCATATTTCCTGGCATCCAGATGCAAAAGAAAACATAGACAGGTTCCTTGCATTCCCCAAGGCAAGGGCTGCTCCTTGTCCAGTGCTCCGACGCCAATGTGGACAGGGCCATATTCAGTGCTTTGTCTGGCACAGTGGGCTTTGTGGTCTCTGCTGGGCAGCAAGCTCCTTCACGATGTGGGCCGACACCAAGTTCCAATCTGGACCTGCTACTTACTGGCTGTGTGGGCTGGGCAATGTCATCCCCTAAGCCTCAGCTTTCTGGTCTGAAAAATGGGTACAATAACTCACCTAGAGGCAGGATCCTAGGGAGCAATGACAACCTAAGGAAACTGCTGAGCACCACCTCTGCATTGTCAGTGTTTGGTAAATGTCAGCTCTTACAAATGATTCATCCCCTGGGTGCATAAGGGGACAGAAGTAAGGAGCTCTGAGACAGGTTCTGCTACAGCTGCCCTTAGCTCCAGCCAAGCCTGAAGGAACACAGAAGACAAGGTCGCTGCCACTGTGGCACCTTCCACAGAGTTTACCCCCAAACTGGCTGTGACTCCTCACTGCCCAGGAAGCACCTCCACAGACCCACTTCACCCAAGCCTTCAACATCTCTGAAAAAGACCAAGGTGGGATAGATGTAGAAGACCCCAACCTATAGATGAGCTGGGATACACTTTGAGGTAGGACATTGTGGGGAGAGGGTTCTGTCTCTCTCTGTGTGTGTCCCTCTCCATTTATGTTACAGCAAGGAGCCACAGGGTAGTCAAGATGCATTCTAACTAAAGCCCGAAGTGTAGGTTCTCAGAGCCCAGCGTCACACAGCTGCCCGCCTCTAGCACACAAGGCATCAGCTGTCCACATGCAGGACTGGGGCTGGACAGACCTCTCCATAAAGCAAGCCACGAGTAGGCCTCCAAGGTTCTCATAGGACCAGGGAGAAGGAAAGAAGGAGCCCAACAATGACTATAAATAAAGGTCTTGCTCATCTCACAAGATAGCTGCTCATGATCACATTTCTGTTGGCTTTTTTTTTCAATGTAGAAATAGGAAATCTCTGGAAGACTGTATTTTGTGATTGCAGTTTCTTCCCACTACATGAACAGAGGGCAAATGAGATGGGAAATGGGAAACATCTATGGGACACATAGTAGAGGCATAAGAAGCACCCTTGTTTAGAATGAGACGCTTGGTTGATTAGGCAGACTATTGGCTCATCTGTGGCTCTCCTTTCCTTCCCATATAGACCACAGTCGTTTAAACTACTCTGAAGGACCCTTGTCCTCTACTGACGAACTGGATTGTCTCTAGAGTCCCTGTCCTAAGGAGATGATCTCAAAGTAGCATGTTCAAGGCCCCAGAAGAATGGGTTCCCAGGCACGTGATCATTAAACAGCTTTTTGTGCCTTGGTGCCAGGACCTCTCAGGTGGGTGTACCTGCAATTCGGTTGTGTAGAACAGATCCCCGTCACACCTGAGTCTGTCACACACTCACTTGATCTCCATCAAGTGGAAAGCGTCTCCTTCCCAGCCACCTGCATGGGTCTTGCTCCACACCTACTCCCACCAATCTGAAAGTTGGCTTTGTTTTTTCGGCAGAGGACTTCTCCCATTTCCAAGCCCAGCCACCCATTTACTCCATTTAATTTTCTATTTATTAATTTTCTATTTATGTTTGTGTTCAGAGGTCAAGAAGGATTCCCATGGATGAAGAAGGAGGAGGAGGAGGAGGAAGAGGGGAGATGGAGGGAGAGGAGGAAGGGTTCCCATGGCACCCAGGTGTGCCACATTCAGGGTCAGCTCCACTAAAATTTTGTCTATTCTGTCAACACCTTTGAACGCTTCCGAGGTACGAGGCATCAGGCACAGAAACATGGAGTGAGACAAAGGCCTGTTCCCAGCAACCTCACAGTCTAGAGTTGAAAACAAATTCCAGCATAGTGGAGCTAGTGCCAAGCACAGGTGTGGACCGAAGGGAACAGGAGCAAAGAACTGAGCCACCAGCTCTGGCAGGAAAGTGGGGAAAGGTTTGCCCGGATGGCTGCTGAAGGAGTGTGACCAGCCAGAGCCTATCCATGATCAGCCTGCCAGTGAAACACATTAACCTTTATGTTTATGGTCTCAACCTGTTTTAAATGCACTGGAGCATGACATCGAGTGGTTGTTAGGCTAATCCTCCAGAAGGTGGGTCAGGTTCCTCACTCTGCATCTGTGGGACTGGAGTGAGGTGGGGTACATTTTTAGGTCCCTTTGTCACCATAGTATTTGACCCACTGGGTTAAATAATCTCTAAGGTGACATCTGCCTGAAAACTACATGGTTATTATATTTAAGTGCCATCTTTTCTCCTTAATAGGAAAACTTGTACGAAGTTTCTTAAGAAAATAAAGCTCACCAAAGCCAACATGTGCAAATTTAGCTAAAGTAACAGACACAAGCCTAAAGGCTAACGAAAAGAAGTTGCTGGTGAGTGTGAGGCACGGCTGGCAGAATCGTGCAGGAACACAGCAAGATGAAACTGAAGCCATCTGCAACCACAGGGCAGAAAGTCGCTTGGACTCAGTATTTAAGGGTCCCCTTCTTGACCACAAACTTCAAGTTACAACTCACAGCTTCTCACGGCACCCTGCTGACAAGAACCGAGGACTATATAAATACATAATAAATATATATAAGTAAGATATATATAAATCTATAGATACAGATCAGCTATACGGAAGAAGGGAGTGTTCCCCGGGTGCTTAGGAGGACAGCGTTCGAACTGTCACCCCAACAGTGGGCTCCTTCTTCCTGAGGAGCCGCCCACTGCCTGACACCTAGAAGCGCGGATAATCTGCTACACAAAGCCTCTCAGATCGGGAATCACAAAAACTGTATGTACCCGAGAGCACAAATCATTGTGAAGGGAGGTAAATCATAATTCTAAGTACGTAGCCTCTTTTTACTTCAACGCCTCTCCCAATTCTGAGTCCGCTGTTTACAATCTCAGCTCATCTCTGTCAGTTGCCCCGGCGGCCCATTACAAGACCGGCAAAAGGGGAGGCGCAGCGCCATCTGGTGTCCATGTAGGGAAGAGCGGAGACCGCTGAGGAATTGCTACCAAGTAGGTAGGTATTAAAGGGGTTCGCTCGTCCCAGGAGACCTAAGGACACTTCCAAAGCAATTTTCTCTATTGGAAGGGGATACTTGTGAAATATATTTGTCACTGTATGAATTTCAGCAAATATTTTTATTCTATTTTTGTCCTATATTCTAAATAAAACTTTACCTAATTCTAGGAAAAAATAGATTTTAAATGTAAAACCTAGTTTATAATATTTTAATTTACTTATTCTACAGAACATTGCCTGCATGTGTAATGAAGTCTCTGGCCCTGATTATTATGCTTTACTTCGCATTCATTCTAGGTACCGTAAAATTAATGCCTTGCACAGAAGCTGATGAATGCACAAGTATAAAGGGAATTATTTTGTCCAGGGTAAACATACTAAAGCAATGTTATAAAAGAAACACCAATTCCAGTTATTTCAGTAGATATTTTAAACTAACATATTGCAATTTAAAAAAGAATTCAAAAGTAAGACTTGCTTTCCTTTTTAAAAAATGCTGAAAGTCTGCACTGAAATTACTGATTTTTTCTTAACTGGACTGTGTACTTCTGCTTTATACAATTTAACAGTCTATTTCCACAGCTGGCAGTGATCACTGGGTCACTTTGAACTACGAATGAATAAATACTGTTAAGGATGAGATGCTGGCTTTCTGGCTTGGCTGATTTGGAGCTTTTGTGTTTTGACCAGAAAAAAAGGTGCTGGACAGGTTGTCCGGGGCTGGCCCACATGTCCAGAAGTCTTACCTATGGTAACACCACCCTAGCCATAGGGACCTGGACAGAGGTGCCTAGAGGCAGCTTCCTGTGGCCACTTCCTCCTAACATTGATTCTGGTGGATATTTATTACCAAAGTTTCTACAGTAAGTCCCTGACTTATGAACACTGAGCTGACAGAATGGGGCAATCATTCCAAACATTTGTAATGCAAACAAATCACAGAAGTAGCTCACGTATCTGCAGAACATTGTCACGGTTGTGCTGCTGTGTGCTCACTGTACAATGTGATAGTGTATCGATAGTGTGATAGTACAGCACTCAATCAGATCCCCGGATGTCCACTGGGAAGAGAAAAAGCAGTGGTGATGTGGAGGGGACTGCTAGGAAACACAAAGCAATATACATTGTATATTTGTGTCAAAGGTGTGTAAGACTCACTTTGTTAGACTTACTAATGAATCCAACTCACAAATATTATCCTGGGATGGAACTCATTCCTATGTCAGGGACTTACTGTATTCTTACAACTTGAGGAGTGACAGGGAGAGGTAAATTATACTTATTTTTTATTACAAATATTCTCCCAAATATTGGGAGAGAACAAGATATCAGAAATACTATCTTCAGGGGCTGGGGATTTAGCTCAGGGGCTGGGGATTTAGCTCAGTGGTTCTGCTGCCTGCCTCGCAACCACAAGGTGCCGAGTTTGATCCCCAGTACCAAAAACAAAAAGAAATACTATCTTCATGAAATGCACTGTAGGTTGAGCCATAAGAAATTGCTGCTAGTTGACTACTTTTTACCTAAACTAAAGCAACTTTATATACTTCACCTTAATACTTAGGTAACTCAAGAATAGGTACACTGATATGACTGTGACTTGGGTGTGATATCACCTAAAAAGTGAAATTTTTTTGAGACAAGGTTTCCCTTTGTAGTTCAGGCTGCCCCTGAACTCAGTGTGTAGCCCAGGCTAACCTCTAATTTGCAGCAATCCTCCCTCCTCAGCCTCCTGAGTACTGGGGTTACAGGTGTGCACCACTATGTCGGATAAAAAGTCAATTTTTAACTGCATAGAAGTTTGTCTATAAAGGGGCATGTTTAAGAGAAGTCAATTTGGAGAAATTTTTTAGCTTCATACGTGAATTTTTTAAAGTAGCACCTTCACTTAGAATGAACTGACACAGATGAGTTTCCAAAAGCTCATTTAGTTATTGTGTCAGTCAGCTTTCCATCACTGTGGCAAAATACCTGTGATGATCAACATAAAAGGTGGAGCGGTTTGTTTTGACTCACAGTTTCAGAGGTCTCAGTCCATGGTTTTTGAGGCCCATTCACCTCATGGCAGCCAGGAAGCACAGACGGAAGGAGGGAATGTCAGGATCCCAGTGTTTCCTTCAAGGGCTCTCAATGACCTAAGTTCCCGCATGAAGCCCCACCCCTAAAGGTTCCACTACCTCCACTTAGTGCAACAGGGCCTTTGGGGACATTTATCCAAACCATTTAACCAGCAGTTACAAAACGGTTTTTAGTTCTCCATCTTTTCTTGCTAGTTAGCTCTCTGTAAAACTTCTCTTGACAGAGAGAGATAAGAGCTACTTATAAACTTAGTGTTTTTATACATCAGTAGACAGGCTATGTTGCAAAAAGTCTAGGGTTTTTTTCCACAGCTCCACTTTTTAAGTAAGCAAGCACCTCCTCAGAGAAAGAGCTTCTAAAAAGGACTGAAGGAGTTGGGAGGTAGCTCCATAGTAGAGTGCTTGCCTAGCATGCACAAGGCCCAGAGTTCAATCTCTAGTACAGAAAAAATAGCAGTTAGGTGCCCAGCTCAAGTCACGCACAGCTCAGGTGCTCTGTGACAGTATTTTACATACCTGAATTATAAGCCCAGAAAGCAGGAAACCAGAAAAGATAAAAAACGCACAGTGTGGTATTTCATGCTCATGATATCATTTGCAGGGTCCTAGTAAACTAGGCCATCTTTAAGTATTGAAATGCATATTTAGTTCTGAATAATATTGTTATGTGAGCATTTGAAAAAAATCTCAAAATCTGACTCTTCTACATATTCAAACTGAATGAGTCAATTTTTAATTTATGCACAAAACAAAATTTGTTCATTTTTTTTTTTACATGGAAACAGGACCACACTCACAAAGACTGGAAAAAGTAGCCGGATGTGCTATTGCACAGCTTCCTGAAAGTGTCTCAGTCAGCGAAAGACAAAGACAAACCAGAAATGCTTTCTCCAAAACAAAATAGCACAGCTTACCATAATAAAAAGATTGTTACTCTGAGAAATAAAAAGTACAAAAAAATTTCAAAAACTACTCTTCGAAGCCATGGGGTTATTTGAAGATAAAAGAATCAAAAGAAAACATCGGGAGTTAGCTTAGAGCTTGCTCCTCAGCACCCAGCATGTACAGAGTGTATGAGAGTGTTGTCAGTGGCTGGAAATTTTGTACGAAAATACTCTTGTAACTGATTGATTTTGCCACTGACTCCTCCCCTTTTAAAGTTGATAGTTCTTTCTAATCCTTTTATTTTACTATTTTAATTGTATGTATTTGTGGATTGCAGTGTGATAATTTACAAGTACAATGTATAATGACCAAATCCAGGTCACTAGCATTTCCATCTCTTTAAACATTCATTATTTTTTATGTTGGAAAGCCTCAAACTTTTCTCTTCTCGTTCTTTATAAAATATGCAAGAAACTGCTGTGAACTATAGTAACCTTGATGTGATACAGAGCACTAAAACTTACCCCTCTTTCTAACTGTATTTTGGCACCTATGATTGGTTCCCCCTTTATTGCCTCTCTCCACTACCTGTCCTAGACTCTAGTAACTACTAGTTCACTCTCTACTTCTATGAAATCAACATTTTTTAGCTTCCATGTATGAATAAAAACATGCAGGGTTGTTTTTCTAAGCCTGGATTCTTTCACTTAAAGTCCTCCAGTGTCACTCATGTTGCCACAAATGACAAGGCTTTATTCCTTTTCATGGTTGAATAATATTCCATTGCATATATGTACTATACTTTTTTAACCCATTCATCTGCAAGTGGACAACTAGGTTGATTCCATATCTTGGCTATTAAAGTTGGTCCTCCTAAAAGAACTGTAAATTAGATCAGATGTTTGATTTTACCTTTTATGATTAATGTGTCTTCATTTTATGAGAAGGTCTTTTGAGTAAGACATTATTTTAAATATTTCACTTGTTAAGAAATGGGAAAATCAAATGACTAGACACTTTACAGGAGAAGAAGTGTAAACGGGCAATAAATACATGAAGAAATGTTCAGCATCACTGGCCATTAAGGAAATGCCAAATAAAGCAACACTTGAGATTCTATCTCATTCCAGAAAGAATGGCCATTATCAGGAAAGCAAATAATACAAATGTTGGTGAGGCTTCATGGAGAAAGGAAGCCTTTTACATTGCTGGTGGGAATGTAAATTAGTACAAACATTATGGAAATCAGCATGGAGATTCCTCAAAAAAGTAAAACTAGAAATTTCATTTTACCCAGTTATTCCTCTTCTAGGTATCTTTCCAAAAGAGTTAAAGACATCCTATTACAGTGATACATGCATATCTATAGCCACACAACTCATAACAACGAAATCATTGAAGCAGACTATATGTCCATCAACAGATGAATAAATATATTTATACACAGTGGAGTACTACGCTACCATAGAGAAGGATAAATTTGAGTCATTTGCAGGAAAATGGATGCACTTTGAGGCCATAATACTAAGTGAATTACACCAGACACACAAGCTTAAATATAGCATGTTTTCTCTAAAACGAAAAACCCAAAGTATAAATAACAAGATAAAAATAGATAATAGGAAATGAGGAGATGGATCTTTCTCAAATGGAAGGGAGTCAAGAGATGGAGGGAGGGGAAGGAAGTGGAGGAGGGAAGAGTCGGGATGAACAAAGGAGTGGGGATGTGCTGTGTGCATGTACCAACGTCACACGGGAGTGTGAGCACTGTGTACTGCAAACATGGACTAGGAAAAAGAAGGTGTCCATGTGTACTCCATATTTATTTTCATACATTTATATATTACTTGACGTTTCTAAGTTTATCATTTTTACTGAATTTTTTTAGGACTCCTAAAAATTTTATTTTAAATAGGGTTCATAGTTAATATGGGAGTTTTGGCGTTAATTTCACTTAAAATCAAAATAAAGACTTACATGCCAGTCATGTGCTTTTCTTCCGCCACATGACGGTGTCTAGCGGTGCTCAGACTGACAAGGTGTTGAGGAGGGATGAGCAAGGGACCAGGGCCCCGGGGACCTGAATCCAGGCTCAGGGGGACCTTCCAAAGCCTTAGACAGCAAGCGATCATCTCTCACCAATACGCAATTAAAAATAAAAACAATCTCAATCCATAAACTACATTGAATAGAGGCCTCACTTTTCCATAATGAGCAATAAATAGTTTCCGTGAAATATTTCATTTTTCCCAAAAACAATCTTCAAAAACTTCTGGAGCTCCTGACTGGGCATTCCTGCTCACCACATGCTGCATCCGTCACCAGGAGCCCAGTCCCTGCTGCCCTTGGGCCTCCCAGCTCTGCTCTGGCCCCCACAGCAGACCTCAGAGGCCTTTTTCTTTTTCTTCAACAGAGGAATTTGAGCTGAGGGCATGCAGCCTCCCATCCAGCTCTAAAGAATTCCTCCCTGCTGGAATCAGAGAACATCATGTTGGGCACCATAAGCCAGACTCAGAAAAACAAACATCCCGTGTTCTTTCTAACATGTGGAATCTAAGAAAGCTGACACAAAAGTAGAAGGGAGGCTGCTGTTAGACCAGAAGAAAAGAAAAAGGGAGAAGAAACCGATGTGTACGCAAGGGGAAGGGGGGCATGGATATGATTACAATAAATTATATGTGTTAGGGCCGGGGATGTAGCTCAGTGATGGTGCCACCTGTCTCACAAGCGCAAGGTCCTGAGTTCAATCCTTGGTACCAAAAATAATAAAAAAATAAAATAAATAGATAAATAAATAAATAAATAATATGTGTTGAAACCTAATGCTTTGTAAAATGGATAGGCAATTAAGGAAAAATAAAAATTAAAAAGGACAGCATTCTAATAATAAATAAACAAATGTTTTTTCAAAAAGAATTCCTCCCTGCTTGGTCACTAGGTCCTGGGCAATGTTTAAAAGGACCTCTGAATCCTCCCACCTTCCTGTAAGAAAGAAGCTGGTAAACTAACCTACAGGACTAGTGGAATGAAGGACAGAAGCTTAACCCTTCTACATTAAAATAACATTGTACAACAATAGCATTTGTATTTAATAATATTAAGTATGAGTCCCTCAGCAAGGAGATTTCAGGCACTTTGAAGGTTGACTTTGCCTCAGGCATGCTTGCTGTGGCCAGGGGCCTCAGGGAAGCTCAGACAAAATGCCAGGCCCAGTTCAACCCCACAAGTAAGCACAGTGACCCGGCCAGGCCATGGAGACATGACCTTGAGTGCCCTTGCCAGGAGTACAGCCTGGTTACAGCTTCCACATTTCAAACACACATACCCATCAACAGGATAACTTTCCTGGAGCAATTTGTCCTACAAATACACTAAGAAAAAGGCAAAACATGAATGGGTAGAAAGACCAGTTACTTGTTAGACTCGTGAGATACTAACTTTTACCCTGAAACTCTACTCCAATATCCTAAAGAGGAATCTCCACATGTTACAGTTTACTAAAGTCTCAAAAGTCATGAACACATCAAATTTTGCATGGACCCTTTAGGCACAAAATATTTAAAATACAAAAAAACCCAAAAAATTCTTCAGACTGAGCAAGCCAAGTAGGAGTCTCTTCCTCTCATCCTACATTCATCCCACATTGAATTCATTGGGCAATCTATCATCCAACCCAGCTCTATGCCCAAAATATGTCAGGAATCTGATCACTTATTATCTTCACTTCTGTAAACCTGTGTAAGTGCATGAACATACGTGTGTGTATGTATGTGTATGTGTGTGATGCTAGGGCTGCAGCCCAGGGCTTCATGAATGCTGACACAAATGCTCACTCTACCTGGCTGTCTGACAATGGTCTCTTAACCCACCCCACACACTAGTTCATTCCCAACACAACAAGCTGAGGCATCCAGATAAAACATGAATAAAATCCCCTCGGTCTTCTGCTTAAAATTGTGCAAGAATTCTCCCTTTTAGAGAAAAGAAAAATCACAGAGTTTATTACGTCACACTGCCAGATGGAGGCCTTTCTTGACCCCCTGATGCAAAACAGCAACCCCAACCACACTCTCCCTTAACCTTGCTTTGTTTTCTCCACACTGTGTATCACTGCCGAGCCTGCTCTGTACTTAGTACATATGTCATATCCTCACCATGGATGGAATTGTGTCCCCCACCTTCCAATCCAGTGGTAAATACACAGGGTAAACAGGGCTTGGGGGAAGTAATGAGGTTTAGATGAAATCATGAGGATGACTCCCCTGTGATGGAGTTGGCATTGTATAAGAAAACGCATCCCCAAGCCCACTGTATGGGACATGTCCTCCTGAAAGTCAGGAAGGAAGCCTGTACCAGGCATGGAATCAGCCTGCACCTTGATCTTGGCCTTCTCAGCCTCAAGAATTGAAAAACATGAACTTCATTTATGTGAGCCACCCAATCTGTGACATTTTATGATGGCAGTTGTAGGACAGGACTAGGACAACCCAGCACTCCCAGCTAGATCATAAAATCAACTTGAGACCAGAATTTGTCTTGTTCACCCCCGCCCTGGCTGCTCCTCAACACAACACATTTGCACAGTCAGTGCACGATGGGTTACATGAGTTGTCCAGTGGCTCAGCTGGAACATGGCAGTGTGAACCAGCTCCAGTGCTAGCTGATAACAACAGAGCAAAACTTAACTTTTAAGGTTAAACAACTGTGTGAATCTCATTCGCAAGTGGCAAGATAAGCAACCCATCTTGAAACAACATTCAGAAAATGCAAATAGAGACACAACTTTTCCAGTTTTCTGGTATTTTGTCCTTGGCGGACATCTGTACCTCCACAGACTTTGTCTGGTAAACAGCCTTTGGAGATCCAGAAAGCACAGCATTAAACTGCACTACACATCCTAGACACAGAAATGTGTTTATTTCTCAAAAGCTACAGCACAGCTAGCTCTCCAGGATGGGCCAACCAATACCCTGGAGGTCTTGACTTGAAAACCAAAGCATTGTTTCCTTAATTTTCCACAGGGAGTGCAGGCTGTTACAGAGACCTAATCCACAATGTATGTTATCTTCTGACAGTAACTCATCTGGTCCTACTCAAACAGAAACCTCTAAATCACTCAGCTGTGTTTCCTGGTGTCTGCTGAAAACAAGATTCTTTTCAAAGCAGTAAGTAGTAACCATTGCTGAAAATCAAAGCCAAATAGGCCAGAAATGAGAAGCAGCTTGTACATTCTGGGTTTGGGCTCACCACAGCCAATTACTCTGACAGGGACAATCTTGGTGTCTTTATTTGGCCGCTGGAGAGAGCCTATTTACTAAAAGGGAAATGAATTGATGTTTTCTCTCGGTGTAATTGAAGAGAAGCCTCTTGGATCACAAATTCATCCAGTAATGACTTTAAGATTCCTCTGAGAGAGGGTCCACATAATTCCCTTTGTATGTGTTTTCCAAAAAGACACACGTCTCCTATCTGGTGTTCTCAAAACCACAAATGTACACCATCGATTTTCTCAGTCTACAGTGTGTTGATCTTCAGCCCATAGTGTAGGAAACAATAACTGAATATAGAAAATATTGATCTGCAACCATTGATTCAAGGCCCTGGGGTGTCAAAAGATTAGTTACTTTTAAGAGAAGTACTGAAGGTGACTTTCAACTACTTTTTATTGACTAACACAGATCAGATAAACCCTTCTGCTCAAAGTCACAGACTTTTCTTCGGGAGCCATAGTGAGCAGACCAGTTTACTCCCATGCTTGAGGTCATGTCACATTACCAATGTACATTCTAGATGCATATAAATGTACCATGTACTATTATCACCTGATACGTCATATTGTGACTGTAGTGGTAACTTATACATTTAGTGTTTACCACGTCCTGGGAATTGTTCCAAGTGATTTGCACACATTAACTATTTAGTCTTTAATGTGCCCATCCAGGGTAGGTACCGATGTCATCCCATTTTATAGAAGAGGAAGCTGAAGCATGGAAAGGTTAAATTGTCCAAAGTCAAACAGCTCATCGGTGGCAGAGGCACACTTGGAGCACAAATTGTTTGGCTCTAGAAATTATACTTTCAACCACTAGCAATAGTAGCCTCAAGGGCCAAGGATTAGCTCAGTAGTTCTGCCACCTGACTCGAAAGCGCAAGGTCCTGAGCTCAATCCCTGGTACCAAAATATATAGTAGCCTCAAATGTTAAGAAAAACATGACAAATTTTATTGAACAAAATTACAAATAAAAACTATTCAAATATTGGACATTATCCTGCATTTGAAGAAAATGCAAATAGAAAGCAACTTTTAAAATTTTAAGTACTTTTCTGGTTTGAAAAGTTATGGAACCAGGCCCTGGTGGCACGTGCCAGTAATTCCAGCACTCAAGAGGCTGAGGCAGGAGGATGGAAGCGCGTTTGAGGGCAGCCTGAACTATATGGTGAGTTCAAGACCAGTGAGACCTTGTCTCAAAAAACAAAAGTTGTGGAAAAAATAATACAGAGAAGAACAAAATAAACATATCACCCTATAACTTAATAAAATGTTGAGGAAGATTTCCTATCATTTGTAACTTTTAAATCCCCTACTAGGCATGGACAACCTGTAGCCTGCAGGCTGGATACAATGTGTTCCAAAAAAAACTGTGAAAAATAATGGAAGTTTTGTTACTTGTATACTATTACTTGTTATAATACATATATATACATACATATGAGCATATATGTATATATATGGCCCAAGGCCGTTCCTCCTCACTCAGCGAAGCTCAGGCCAGCCAGATGCATCCAACAGAAAGCCGAAAAGTAACAAGTGTTGATACGAATGTGGAAAAATTGGAATATTTGTTCACTGCATGTGGGAATGTAAAACGGTGCAGCCACTATGGAAAAATAGCATAAAAGTCCCTCAAAAACCAAATGGATAATTATCATGATCCCACAATTCCACTTCTGGATAAACACTCCAAAGAACTGAAAAAGGAGAGTCAGACAAATAGGTGTGATTATTCACAGGTACAAGGTGGAAAAAATCCATGTGTCCATTAACAAATAAACTGGTAAACAAAATATTATATATCCATATAATAGGAGTACTCTTCAACCTTAAGAAATAAGGAAATCCTAACACACATTACAATGTGCTCATAAACCTTGAAGACATTATGCTAAGTAAAATAAGCCAGTAACAAAAGATCAAATATTGTACAATTCAACTTATAGGAGTTAACTAGAGAAGTCAAATTCAGATGCAGGAAGTAGAACACTGGCTGCTAGGGGCTGCACAAAGGAAGAATAAGGAGGCATTGCTTAAGGACTGAAGAGTTTCCATTTGAGAAGATTAAAAAAATGTTGGGGGTAGATGGTGCTGATGGTGCCTGCTGCCATTGGAATGTATGCGTAAAATGGTTAGACTGTTAAATTTTATGTTGTGTATCTTTTTTTTTTCTTTCTTTTTTTTTTTTTTGGTACTGGGGATCGAACTTGGGTCCTTGTGCTTGCACAGCAGAGGGCAAAACCACTAAGCTAAATCCCCAGCCCTGTTGTGTATCTTTTATCACAATACAAACACTATGTAGTTTGTGTGCATGTATATTTACATACGCATGGACACAGCTTCTGTTTTATGTTAATTGAAGCTATGAACTGTTCTTTACACTTTTTTCTCATCACAATGTATCTTAGAGATCATTCCAAATTAGTAATTCTTTTAAATGGATGCCAAATACTCATAATATAGGATACCATAACTTATCTAAGCCATCTGTTAGTAATGATCACTCAACTACCATCTTTTGTTACAATAAACAATGCTGTGACTAAAATAATAACAAAAATTCTCTAGGATTGAATGTGTACAATAGTTCTTTCATTAGGACAACAAAATAATGTGATGTTAAAAAACAACCCCGGTGTGGGGAAGGAGATTCGAGGGAGACTGTATAACAAGTATGGAAATACAATTCAATAGGAGGACTAGGTCTAGCATTCTATAGCACAGTCGGGTGGTTATGCACAAAAACCTGCTGTACAGTTTATAAAGAATTGCAAGGGAAGGCCCAGAAGGCTCCACCATGGAATAATAGTGACACAGAAATGCTACCTATGCTTATTTGATCAGTACCCATTGTATATGTGTACCATACATCACACTGTACCCCAGTAAATATGTACAATTGTGTGTTGATTCAAAAGAAAAAACAAAAAGAACTTTTAAAAACAACCTCAAAGCCTTTTACTAAAGTAAGAAATAATTCAAAATCTCTTAACACGACAAGACTTGGTTTCTTACTCAGGCCACGTGTCCTGAGAAGCCAGCAAGATCTTCCGCCCTATGCATTCCATGCTCTCATTCCATAATCCAGAATTAAATCTTACCTCCTGAATTGTAGAGCTTTCTTTCCACTGTCTCACCCCAGAAAAAGGCTCATGTCTCTCTGGCCAGAACCAGTATTTGCTCCCTACTCAACTGAAAAGAGTTTGCAAAATGCAGGGAAAACACTTGATGAGCATTACGACTCTCTTCTACATCTCATTCACACTAACAATTTCCTCTCCAACAGTGACAGAGTATTTACAAAAGTCTTTTTTGTAACACTCTAGTGACTATTTTTCATACAACAAACATTTATATCATTCTACTACATACTAAGTACAGGCACTTGGTAGGTACACAATAAATTTTTCCCAAACGAAAAAGAAATGGATCCCTAATTACCTAGTAATTGCTGCTATTCCTCCCAGAGCAATCCCACTACCAGAAATGTTAGGAAAAACAAAGAAGAAACAACTCCTATATTCTCACCTAATCACTTGGCCAGAAACCAAATGAGCTTAACTTCCATTTGAGAGTCAGTGTTGACCTTCCAATAAGGAACCAGGAATTGGATTGAGCCCTCAACTATAACTAAGCCATGATCACTGTCCAATTCAAAATTCTCACTGCTTCAAGGTCAGTTCATGTGCCATGGATGACACTTAAGCATTCCAACTTGGAATTCCACATTTGCATTTTGCACAAACATTATGCATAGGTGAGGAAAAAAAAGAATAAGATGCAGTCTAATCCAATAGCTAATTAGCAACACCTGCACCACGGTGCTATTAGCATCTTGCTATTAGGGTACTGTTTGCATTATAGGGTAAGTGATTATGCCTGTCAAATTATGACAGGACTTACTGCATTTTTAGCTCATGTATAAATGTAAATGCCATATTTTTAAATAACACCCCAAATTTTAGACATGACAATTGCTACTTTTGAATTTTAGTTATAGATTGCAGTTGTCAATGACAGAATTATAATTCCTAAAAATTAGAAAGTTACATTTATATGAATAAGTATGTCTTTTTAATTATTAGTATCAGAGTATCTCTATTTGGTTTGTCTGTTCTCTCGGAGACTCCAATGACTAGATACAAACTCTAACATTCATAATTCATAATTTGTCCCTATTCCTGGCAGAACATCCAGCATGTATAAATGGTCCATACATTATTTATTAAATTAATGAAGTTCACTGTCTTCCTTCACATTGATGGCTCCCAAACCTTCAGTCCCAACCACTGTCTAAGTTCCAAATCTAGTCACCTAACTAAATATCTCTTTCAATATTTCACTATTCGTCCCGCCCCCTGGCCTGGCTGAGTGCGGGTTCCTGAGCGCGGCCGCCTGAGACCTGCCGCGGTCCGAGGTCCGGGGCGCCAGCAGCTGCAGGGCCCGGGTGGGCGCCAAGCTGGGAGCCACAGGACTGAGGACGACGCCCCCCACCCCCTGGCCGGCCGGCCGGCCAGCTTCCTGCTCCAGGAAGGCGACTCCGCACAGCATCCAGAAGCTTCTTCCCGGCCTGCCATCATCACAGGCTGAATGAATTATTCCACCTATTTATCAGCTATTTAATAGAGGTAGAGGAACAAATACACTATGGCTAACAAAGTTTTCAGCACAACTTTGGCATATACAAAGAGTCCAAAAGTTACCAAAAGAACTACTTTCCAGTTTCCTTAGGTGATTTTTCTGATACCTCAGTAGATGAAAATTTAGTTTAAAAAAATGAATGATTTCCATACATCAGATGATGAAGAAGAGAATTCTCCACGACCGTCTTTTTCGAAAAGAAAAAAAATCAAACAGTGACGTAACCAGAGATGAGCCAGAAGTTGCTGTCAAGAACAGTGAAGAATGGCACGGGATGTTTGTGAAGACATGGTTGCAAATTCCTTCTCTGAATCTCACAAGAAAGATCAAGAAGTTGAAAACTAGAGGATTAAAATAAAACCAAAACCCAGAATTCTTCCAATCAAAAGCACCTCTTCAGCAGAAAACAGTCTTGAAACAGATGAACACTTTAAGCCCTCACCTCGGCCAAGGAACGTGTTAAAAAAGAGTAGCCACGTGGAAGACAAGGAAAAACTAGAAGATAGAGACACTGCCCTCAGTGACGACCTAGAGTCTGCGCCCTCCTCCCTTCCTGGGCTGAGCATCAGACCCCTAGAGGCCGAGAAAGACGATTCTCTGTAAGCCTTAGCCGTGAGGTGGGCCCTGCTGCTGAATTGCTGGGTTGTGTTCTTGAATTCAGTCCTCTGGATCCCAGTGGGTTGTAAGACATAGCACACTGTAAATACCACGGAGAAAGAAGAAAATACTTCCAGTCAGCTGTTACTGACCAGTGGTTGCAAGACTCAACCAGTTTCAGTGGAAGTAAAACGTCAAAATAAAAAATAAAAATTCACTATTTGAGACACCACATGCTCTATATACTACAATACTACTAAAATAAGTATTTATATCCTTTTCTAAGTCTTTCATTCAGAAGAAGGATTCACAGTATTCCTTGTCCACACAAGAACAATCTTCCAGTCTCAGAAGAAGTATCACGCTGTGAAAGGGGTTTAAAACAGAAGTCCCAACCAGAGACTAGAAAACAGCCTCAGAAAATCCAGAAACCCCTAGAACCTACACAAAATATGGTTGTGTGAATTTTCTTTTCCCTTTCAGGGTTGGGATGGGGTTGTTACAGGATCCCAAGCATCCTCAAAGAGAGATGTCAGAATCTGCCTCCGGGAGCCGGTCCCAGCACCCGAAAGGTAGCTCCCCCGCCGCAATCCCACACTCTTAGGACAGAGAAGGTGAGCCGATACCAGCACCCGGAAGGAAGCTCCCCACTGCCATCCCACGCTCCTAGGGCAGAGAAGGGGAGCCACGTGGGCACCAGAAGCACCTCCCCTGCTGTGGAAATGAGAAAACACGTAAATAAGTCTCAAAAACAGACTTCTGGATCACCTACAGCAACCCCAAAGGGAAATGAGATGGAACACTCTGATACTCAACCACCTGGACTCTCTGGACTGGCAACAAAAGAGGATCTGGGAAAAATGAAATCAGAAATAATTACTCAGATAACAGCAAAGATTTACTCATGGTGCAAGACATGATTAATAAATCTAGAGAGGACACAGATTAAAAAAATAGAGGATCTGAGGAACATGATGGAATCTCAACATAGCAAACAAATGGAATCCATAAAATAGATGCAAACAGATTTCCAGGAGATTAAAAACTCCATCGAAAGTCTGCACAGCAGAATGAACCAAGGTGA
>NW_004624917.1:1927234-1938513 GCF_000247695.1 Heterocephalus glaber
ATACCGAACAGTTTCTCTAGTGTGAGAAACTGAGAGTATAAATAAGGACTAAAAGGATTAATAACTAATAATTGATACTTTGAAATAGGAAAAAGTCCAAAGGGGTAGGGGTGGTGGGAGGGGAAGGGGAAAGGAAAGAATGGAAAGGAAAAAGTATGAGAAAAGAAAAAAAAATGGAAACGAAGTATGTAAATAGGGAAGGGTTTAGGGGTGAAGGGCACACAAGTAATGGGGAAAAAATAAGAACCAAGATACATCATGTACAGGTCCAAGCACCCAAAGATAAATCTAAACGTATTGTATACCTAAAATGTACCAATAAAAGAATTTAAGAAAAAATAAATAAATAAAAGGTTCACCATCACCAGGCACTTCAGCACAATACAGCAATACTGCTCCAAATAAGAAAACAAAACCATGATTTCACCTTTAAACAGCCTGAAGGATGAAGCTGAGTGAGCAGTGGAAGACTGAAAAAGTGCTGTGCTGTGTAAGATACAGCCAAGTTTGTCTGGGATTACAAGTGGCTTCTGGGTTAAAGAAAACTTCGTCAAGCAGTACTGTCAAGTAATAATCCAATGTGTGTAAAACACACTTGAATGACAGGTTGAGAGGAATATAACAATGGGAAGATCAAATTTTGGTCAGTTTTTTGTTTTTACTATATAATATCAACAATAAAATAAAAACATGCTAAAGGCATTTAAGAATTGTGGGAAGACTGCTGATTTAATTCATTCATTTTCACGTGATTTAAATCCCAGTGTTTGTGGTTAATTTTTTTTTCCTTCACTCAGGAAAAAAAGTCTTTTGATGAGTATTTTCTGAAATAAGAACTACATGACACAGCAATTTGACTCTAAGGGAGAAGATAAATTATCATGTCCACTTATATAAACACAGTCTAAATACTGCATTCTACCCTTCACTCCATGCTATGCCTCCAGGGTTATACAGTATAATATGCATCTCAAGGTGGCTTTCCAGAAGGCCACACGTGCCTTACATAACTACAGGACTCTTGCTATCCTGTTCTGTGTTTGACTCATCCTCACCGTTGCTTCCAGGCCTGTACTCACCATCCTTCTGGCTCAGGTCAAATGTCAGCTCCTCTGAGAAGCCTTTCCCAACATGGTCCCTCCGTTCCCTAGTACATTACCTAGAATACAACCTTTAAGGAAAGGCATGCTTCATATAAAGTGTCAGCTGAAAGGCAGGAAATACACCATGAGGCTACGATGATCATAATAAGGCAATGTGAGGCATTTTCAAAGAACACAATACACAGGTGGGCACAGCAGCATACACCTGTAAGACCACCTACTCAGGAGGCTGAGGCAGGATAGCAGCCTGGACAACTTAGTAAGACCCTATCTCAAAATTTTAAAAAGGGGCTGGAGATGTACCTCAGTGAAGAGCACTTGCCTAACACGCATGAGGTCCTGGGTTCTCTCCCCAGTTCCACAAAAATAAACAAAAAGCAGAACGTGCATGAAAAGAATGACAGAATGGCAATTCAATCCAACAAATCCTGAGTGTCAACTATATACATATATACATACATATACATATATATATATATATATATATATATAGTGGTAGGAAAAGCATTCAAGATCATTGCAGAGATAGTTATGCAAATATAAGCAGGTGTAGAGTAAATCAAAGTTAATGCAGAAACACCAAGGAAATACAGTAATTCAGAATAAAATACATGAAGCAGAAAATACCTCATAGAGCCATAAAATGCTTTGTTCCCATTTTGACTTTCCAATTTTTAAGTTTAGTAGTTTTATTCACCCAACAACTAATATTTAACAAATATGTGTGGACTGTAAAAACTGATTTGCAGGCAGACACAGCTATGTATTTAAATTTAAAGATGGTTCACATCCTTTATAATTAATATTGTTCACTGGATCCTGTAGCTATGACTAAGCTTCCATCTGAAATTTGCATAAATACCCTTGTCTGAATGCAATTCTTTAAAAAAATTACACTTCTCACTGAATTATAGATAAGGGAAGATAAAAACACAAACCAAGAAACACCATAAAAGGCTGATTTAATTCATTAAGTTGAAAAATGAATTGATATAAGCTTGATATAAGTAGTTAACATAGACCCAAAACAAACAAAAAAATCACTGTTTGAAATAATTTAAAAAATAAGATCTATTTTTCAAAAGTCAAGTGTAATTAATCAACTTAAAGTTATTACTCAGTTTTAAAAGACATATATTTAAAGCTACAAGAAAAATATAAAACTAGAGAGATTTAATTCTTTAATAAGATTCTTTTTAAATGCTCAAAAGAAACAAAGGAATCGCATTTTTATAGGAATGCATTTCTTTTCTATCTTGCAAAGTCTCAGAACCCCAAAAGTACTTTTCTTCATTTTTATCACCTTCTGACAACCCATAATAAAGCATTATTAAAATATATTAATTTCTGAAGGCACACAAGCCTGCTGCATTAAAATGAAAATCAACACTAAATGTTGTAGTTCTTCAGTGTGTGTAGTTATTTCATGATAAGCTGATTATTTAGTAACTTTATCTGTCAAGTTTATAGGACAAGAAACTTAGCAAATAATATATAAAAACTGCAGGCTGGGGATTTAGCTCAGAGGCACCGTGTCTGCCTGGCAAGCGCAAGGTCCTGAGTTTGATCCCCGGTACCACAAAAAAAAAAAAAACAACAACTGCAGCCTACAGAGATATTACCAATTCGCCTACTACCAAGTTTGATATAAAATTATTTCCAGGAGAAAACTTCATTTCCTATGATGGTGGATCAGCACACCAACACTGCACACTATCTCCACATTTCACCTTCATCCCAGCCACTGTACATCTTCATCCATCCAACAACTCAATGCCTGACCTCCAGGGACCTTTCCACAGCCTGAACGGTGTTCTCGGCCAGTTAGTTATCAGAGCCCACTCATCCGGCAAACTCTTCCCATTCATTCTTCAGGGCCCATTTCAAGTAACTCTTCTTCTATAAGAAAACTACTAAACTCTGGGTTTAGTAAAGTCTCTGTCACAAAAGATTATAGTCAAGTGTTTTTATTCTTATGTATCAATAAGGCTATACTAGACCAGAGGTTTTCAGCCACTAGCACATAGTAAGGACTTGGCAAATAGGGGTCATCAGTGCTTCTTCAGACTCCTACACTTAGGCCAAACTAACACAATTATATTTATTTATATTTTGTTTTCACATCCACTGAAATTAAGCATAGTCTAGCAGAACAGATAGCATATCTATATGAGTTAAATGGTCACATGTACTTCTCCCTAGGTTAGCAGTGAGCCAGCTACCATGGAAAGTAAAGAGGCTCATCACTGGAGCATAAATCCAAAGCTCCATAAAATCTGCCCCAATATCTTGGGGCCTAAGACAGCCACAGAGACCTAGTTCATGTATGTACCTAAGGTATATCAAGTATAATCATCTCTATCAATTCACCTAATTACCCAAAATAAGAATGTAAGAACAAGAAAAGAGAATAGATATCTGGGGATGATGGTAGGGTAGAGACAAAGTGCCGAGCTCACTTCCTAAGAACCCATCCTCTAAAAAAACCCACTCTCAAGGGCACCACAATCCCTTTTGAAGGTGAAGTGCCCATGACTCTTAGGTCTTAAGGGCCCCACTACCTCCCAATACCATTACACAGGCAATTAAATTTCAGCATCAGTGTTACAGTTTGAATCTAAAATGACCCGCGCAGTCTCCTGTGTTTGGAAGATGTCTAGATCAAGGGGGCGCTATAATCACCCGTGGATTAGTCAGCGAATGAGTTCACAGCTGACTTGCTGTTAGGAGGGGGTAGAGGCAGGTCACTGGGGTTGTGACTCGTCCTCCCTTCTCTCTGCTTCCTGACTGGCACAGGTTGAGCAACTTTTCATCTGAGAGGCCCCTCTGCCATCTTGTTTCTGCCAGCCAACCACAGAGTCAAAATAAAGCTCACCACCTTTAACCTGTGAGTGTCAGGTATTTTGTTCCAATGATGGAAAAGCAACTAATATAATGAGTTCTGGCAGGAACATTCGACCTACCAGCAACCAGCAAAATGTTGGCAGTACCCGAATTAATGTATGACACTAATATGGCCCCAATAAAATTATCAATGAGCTTTTCTTTCTTTTTTTTGGTAACAAGAATCAAACTCAGGACTTTGCGCTTTCAAGGCAGGCAGCAGAACCACTGAGCTAAATCCCCAGCCCTGAGCTTATATCAGTGTGTGGGAAAGTGAATATGTAATAGCTAGGGAAACACTAAAAAGGTCAGGCTATGAAGAGGGGCAAATCCTATCAGACACTGAAACACAGCATAAAGCCATCATAATTTAAATAGTACTAGTGCACAGAACAGAACAAAATGGAAAATCCAGAAATTATAAATGGAATTTCAGTAGACAATAGTCAGTATCTCAACATTTTGGGTTGACAACAAACTTTAAATAAATGGTGTTGAGACAATGGCAGAACTATGTGAAAAAGGATCAAATGATAGCCATTCCTCTTCCAAAGTAAAGAAAGTATGAATGTAACAAATGAAATAACAGTGAAACCTCAAGTTATGGTGGGACCTGCCAACCGAACAACTTGGGTTAAGATTCATCTGCCTCTTGTTATCTATAGTGTGTACCCAAGTAAACATCCAGACCTCAGTTACATTGATTTAGTGACAACCAACCCTTGGAAACCAATCAAGTTCGTAAGTCAAGGGTTCACTGTAGTATATGGGTGAATTCTCCTGTAAGTGGTTTTATAACCTGTTGGCAGTAAAAGGCTAAGTATGACATTTTCTTTAAAAAAAAAAGGTGATAAACAATTGCACGAAATTTTTCAAATAAACAGAACACATAAAATTCCTTGAAGTCAAACTGGAGAAAATACAGTACTGTATCACTGATTAAAAACTAGTATTTCTGGGGCTGGGGATTTAGCTCAGTGGTTTCGCTGCCTGCTGCACAAGCGCAAGGACCTGAGTTCGATCCCTGATACCAAAAAAATACAAAAAACTAATATTCCTTATAAAGAATATACTTATGAAGAATTTTTTTAATTAAGAGAACCAAAACACTCTCATTGTAATGACTGTAAAATTCTTTAAACATGCTAAAAAACAATGAATTAAATACATGAAATGAGACAACTCTGAAGGTATAAACTGCTTCAATAATATTATTTTTAAAAAACCTATAGAAGAATAGGTGAAAGACTTAAAAGAAAATTCATCCCCCAAAAAGATACAAGGTTCTTGCTGGGCATGGTGGTGCACACCTATAATCCTAGCAATTGGAAGGTTGAGGCAGGAGGACTGTGAGTGCAAGGCCAATCTAGGCTATATGGCAAGCTCAAGACCACCTGAACTACAACAAGAGCCTGTCTCAAGAACAACTACAGAAAGGTTCTTAAAAATATAAAATAGTCAACTTCATAATAAGATAAAGGCAAATAAAACTACACTAAGGCTCCATTTCTCATCCATCAGGATGACAAAATTTCAAAAGCTTGATAACACATTCTGTTAATAAGGATATAGACAACAGGCTGCATCATAAATTGTTGGCAAGAATGCAAACAAACCCTATGTTGGCAAAATAGGTGATATCTTCAATACAATAATCCCGCTTCCAGAGATTTCACCTGGAGGTTCACCTGCACAAAACACAAATGTACATATGGCAAGGCTATGAAATGCTCCACTATTCATAATTCAAACTACTGGAAACTATCAAGTGTCCTATCATAGAAACTGATGCATATATTTCCAGAATATTTTAAGTAGAAAAAAATGAACAAATAAATATATACAGTGTACTACCCTTTGTGTAAGAAAAGAGAAATTACAAAACAAGCACACATGCAGGTACTCAACTTCCAAAGAGGAACACAGGAAGAACAGACCAGAAAACAGTAACACTGAGCACTGAGGGTGGGTGGGATGGGAAAGACAGGGGATGAAGGGATCCATTTAAGCAAACCCTTACATGGTTGCAACATTTTTTTTTTTTGACTCAGCATCTAGCTATTGAGTTTAGGATGGCCTCAAACTCTTGGTGACCCTCATGTTTTAGTCTCCCGAGTGCATGGTATCACCTTTTAAAATACATTAATATTTCACTTACTAAAAACTTGTATCAAAGAGAGAAAGAAATGTATTTCAAATAAATAAAAGTCACACTAAAAGAGAGGAAAAAAGAACTAATCCAAATAACCTCTGAGTACTGCACTGAGTGCACACCCACATAGGAACAGGAGAGAGATGACTGGAAACAAATCCTGAACGGTTCTTACTGGGTTGGTTTTTAGGGGTGAGTGGTGGAGGTAACAGTGTAAATGAAGCATTTCTGAATAATTTTAAATGCATCACAGGTTTAAACAAATGAGGAAATTGCTGATGTTAGGAGTCAAGATTCTAATTGTGGAATTGAAAGGAGATAAAATCTAGAGGAGAAGGCAAGGAAGATCCTTGGAGGAATGGGCTCGAAGTGAAGGCATCAGTATGAACACATGATTCTGTGTCTGTGTTTTATTTCCTAGCTCTATCACTGAAACGGCCCCCTTCTACAAGCAAAGACACCCTTGTAGCAATAATCATGCCTAACATCCAAAGCCAACTAAAGCAAAAGACAGCTCCTTTAAAAGATGGCTAATTTCAGAATTAAGACAGAAAAGTATAAAATAAACCTGAAATATTCTGTTGGGACAAAAATAAGGACAAGTTAAAATGGCATACGAAGTGTCCAAAAGATGCTTTCAGTGACCAAATCTGCAACAACTTCAGCACCAGAATAACTAGAAGGGAATAGCATAACTCATCGGGTTGAGGGGGCTAAGTACCAAAGAGATCATTATACACAGGTCAAGAGATGGGCAAAAAAGGAGGGCTCAAATCTCCCTCACAGCAGACGGCTAAGTGTCAAATTACGCATGTGGAAGGAGTGCTAGAACTGAATAACAATCAACCTGCAACTGTCGTAGTAAGGACTGATGTTAAGAACCAATAACCAATGCTACATCTAGTAGGAAAGTCTTGATACCCACAGTGATCCACCTCTTCCAACAAGATAACACCTCCTAACAGTAAATCAGCTATATTGTCCCCATAATCCAGTCACCTTCCAAAGGTCCCACCTCTGGGCCTGAGTGTTTACATGATTTAAAAGATTGCTCCCACAGACCACTTAACCAAGAGGAAAAGTAACTGTGCACTGTGGAGAAAGTGAACAATGTTTTGGCTAAAGTAATCAACATCACCATAAAGCACAGACAGACAGACCTGACTGTGAATGTGATAGCCTGAGAAGGACACATCACATCTGGAATGCGTATCCTAAACCTAACTATGAGGAAACATTAGACAAACCAAAACAAAGAACATTTGACAGGGCCAGGGATTTAGCTCAGTGGTTCCACTGCCTGCCTCACAAGTGCAAGGTCCCAAGTTCGATCCCTGACACCAAAAAAAGAAAGAACATTTGACAAAGGGGACGGAGTCTCTACTCTCCAAACCTGTCATTGTGAAAGACAAAGACTAAGAAACTATTCTTTGAACAGAGGAGAAAATGGATGAAACTAAAGGATGAAAGACTAAAGTATCATTAAATTTTCTGAGCTTAGTATTCATGCTGTCCTTAGAATGTTCTTAGGCTTAGCAAAACATCGAAGCTTTTAGGGGTAAAAAAGGATACTATATGTAACTCATTGGCAAATGGTTGAGAAAATACAATTTACAGACAAAACCAAAGACAAAGCAAACAGAGCAAAATCTTTAATAACTGATGAACCCAAATAACAAATGTATATAAAGTCCTTGCACTATTTTTGCATACTTGCTCATCACTGAGACACAATACCCAGCATCCATCGTTTAAAGGAGGTTTATTCTGGCTCACAGTTTATGGAGGTTTCAGTGTATAATTAGCTGGCTCCAAGACAGGGTGGCATGGCAGAGGTCATGGAAGAGGAGAAGCAACAGCTGGCATGGCAACCAGGTGCAGAGAGCAACGGGGGAGCCAGGAAGGAAGTTACAAATGTGGTGACCTCACTTTCTGACCAGACCCAACTCCTAACAGTAAGTCAGCTATAAGCCCCATAATCCAGTCACCTCCCAAAGGTCCCACCTCTGAGCACAGGAGACTTTGGGGGGCATCCAGAACTACACCATAACATTCTCCATAAGTCTGCACATTTTATCAAATGAAAAGTTTTGTTGTTTTTTTTAAAGGCAAACCTTACATTTCTCAGTGCTTCATAAACAGCTCTGAACGCTGGCTGCTTATCATCATGGTAGACACCTCTGTTCCCATGAAGAATAAAGATCCCTTCTTCTTCCGCTTCCCGGCAGTTGCTTCCATATATGCAATGATCAGGTCGATAATTCCACTGACATGGAAAAACGAAAAGGCTTTCTACATGAAGAAAAATCAAACAATGAAACAAACATCCCTAACTCTACAGGATTAACACTCTGCAAAATTTTTAGTTTAAAAATACATCTCTTAGCAAATAATTAAAAGAGTGAAAGATATGTTTGGGATTTACAGGAGATATCTTCCATCTAAATTAATATTCAAGAAAAATTTTACTGTATCAAATATAATTAGTAGCAACCATTAAAATAAGCCAAAATCAAACAAGTGCATTTCTCCCCTCCTATTACCTACAATTTCTTTTTACAAATGTAAAGAATAAAAGGAATTTAAATGATTACCTGGATTATGAAAAAACATGATATTTAACAGATCTTGATCACCCCATGTAATGTTCAGTTTGTATTTTTTAAGCAATGGCATAAGTATATCTCCCCACTGTAGCCGTACTGTTGTCATGTCGTTCTGTTGATAAAAATATTAAAACAATTTTCAAAATTTCAGGTTTAAAGGGCAGCAAGACAGCTCCCCAGTCTTCCTTTAGCAACCATCACAGAGCCACAGAAGAAATGCAAACTCTAAGTGACAGCCAGGCATGGTGGTGCACACCTGTGATCCCAGCACTCAGAAGGCTGAGGCAGAGGACTACCATGAGTTCGAGGCCTGTCTGGGATCTATAGTGAGTTCAAGGCCAGCCCAAACTACATAGCCAGATCTTGTCTCAAAACACAAAAAAGGTACCAAAAAACCAAGTGACATTTACAATCCTGTGAAGAGGGCTGCCCAGTAGAAGAGGGGAAGACAGCAAAGGTATCTGAAGCTACATGTATCAGCGATAAAAGAGAAAGTAGCAATAGTTTAATTACTAATTACTATATCTTAATTTTCAGATGAAGACTAGGGAAAGGTGAAAGTTTTCAACTTAACAAGGAAAGAAAAACCTGTAGACTGAGGTTTCTAAGATCTACAGTACAATAAGATTATTCTGAGAGTCTATATATATAACTTTTATCACAGTAGATTGCTATAATTTTTCTATTTTCTTATTACTGTGTTAATTCTTACTGTGTTAGTTACAGATGACACTTTTTCACCAGCTCTGTATGCACAGAGCTCAGTACACCAAATGACTTTACTGTCTTGGAACATACTCCCTCTGAAAAATGGGAGCTACCATACTGCAAATAGACACAAACTAATGAATTTCTGTTTAGTTTTTCATTGCCTATCTCTTTCTGCAATTCAATTTTTGCCAAGTATATTGGTTTTTAGTGTTTAATTTTAGTGGTGTGCATTTTTAAACTTGATTTATCAATTTTAAATGTTCTCTTTGAACATCTAAATATAAAAGATCAGGGGCCAGGAATTTAGCTCAGTGGTTTCGCCGCCTGCTGCGCAAGCGCAAGGACCCAAGTTCAATCGCAGGTACCAAAAAAAAAAAGATCAGTGTGGGAATAATAGTGGTCATAGTAAAAGTAATAACAGCTAATAATGAGTATGTATCATGTGGCAGGTATTGTTCTACCCACTTTTATTACACATTTATTAACAGGCTTAATACTCGGACACACAGACACTAAAATTACCCACATTTTAAAGATACCATCCTGATCTTTAAAAATATATATATACATATTTAGACATACACATATATTTAATCATTATAAATAAACTATGTTTGCTTAATTGTATGTATTGAAAGAAATATATCTATTAAAAGAAAATCTAGGACCAGGGATTTAGCTCAGTGGTTTCGCCGCCTGCTGTACAAGTGCAAGGACCCGAGTTCGATCCCAGGTACAAAAAAAAAAAAAAGAAAATCTACCAAAGATAAAATTATAGGGTGTAGTCTTTTCAGAAATGATCAAATGGAGAAAAAATCTTTATAATATAACAGAAAAAGATCTAGCAGAAAAATATTGAATAAGAAGTAATAACAGTAGTATTATGATGGTATAGAGTATCTATTATAGTTAATAAAAAACTACAAGGAATAAAGAGGCATATATATAAATCATGTATCAAATCCCCACAATAAATGTAATCACATGTACTGCAAACACAAACTAAAAAACCTATAAATTTTTTTTAAAAGTTCAAGTATATACAGAAAGACAACCAACAAATGAGCAAAAAATATGGACAGCCATTCACAAACGAGGAAAAGGAAATGGTGATAGATTACATGAAGATATTTGTTTTCAATTGAGCAGGGTCTTGCTATGGAGTTCAGGCTGGCCTTGAACTCAGTACTTAGTCCAGTCTAGCCTTGAATTCACAGCAATCCTCCTACCTCAGCCTCCTGAGTGCTGGGATTACAGGCATGCGCCACCATGCCTGACAACATGAAAAGATCTTTAACCACAGTGGTGGTATAATAAGGAAAATACAAATTAAAATCTTTTTTTAGCCATAGATATATATATATATATATATATATATATATATATATATATATATATATTCATATGAGGTAGTACACACCTGTATCTAATCACCTATTCTCTAAAATATCATATACAAAGTAAATATGTGATTAGAAATCAATTGCATACTTACTAAACTTAAAAGACAAGCTAAAGATGTATGAAAGTATCTTATATCAGTGTTAATATACATGTTTACTTGTTTCAAAATACGTTTTTTTCTGGTACTGGAGATCAAACTCAAGACCTTGCACGCACTTGCCAAGGCAGGCATGGAGCCACTGAGCTAAATCCCTAGACCTCAAAATACATTTTTAAGAGGTCCAAAGAGTACACAGCAAAGTTTAGTGTCACTTTGCCTGAAGCATAAAACTGAGGAGAGATATGTAAAGGAAACCTGTTTTTACTTTACATAATAATGAATTATTTGAGTTGGGTTTTTTTGTTGGTTTTTTTTTTTTT
>NW_004624917.1:1941189-2019008 GCF_000247695.1 Heterocephalus glaber
AAAAAAAAAAAAGAATAAACAGTAGAGGGAAAGCCAACAATGGGTATTTGCTCGGAAGTCACTGTTTTAAGCTAAAATTTAAAAGCTTCTTACTCTTACTAAGTACCATGGTCTATACACTAAACATTTTTTAAATTTCTTTTAAACTAAGGTAAGTCTATTTACTATTTCTATTTTTCAGTTGAAATTACAGACATTTTAAAGCTAACCAAGTTGCTAGTGGTTACAGTGCTTAGGTAGCAAAGTGACCATAAAGCCAGTTTGACCCGCGTCCACAAACTACAATGAGATGCAACTTAGCATATCTAACTCATTTACCCAAAACTGGTAAACAGTATGTAGAGCACACTGATATATTCAGAATGCACAATCAGTAAATTTAAAATCTGACTCTTGCCGAGGATTTAGCTCAGTGGTACTGCTGCCTGCCTCACAAGCACAGGTCCCGAGTTGGATCTCCAGTACCAAAAATATAAAAAATAAAAAAAAAATAAAATCTGACTCTTCCATTGACCCCACAATTTGGGATTAAAAGCATGCATGGATGTTTTTAAAATTTTAACTTCAGCATAGTACCATAACAACCAACATTTAGATGTGTCAGACACTATTTTAACTCATTTAAACTTCATAATCCTTACAAAAGCCCAAAGATGACAAAACTAAAGCCTAGAGACAGTCAAAACTTACCCAACACCTCTGAGTTATTAAGCTGCCAGGATTTGAACCATGTCAACAGACTGCAGAGTCTGTGCTTCTAACCACAACTCTGTTGCCCTAAGATACATAGTTTAGATTAAGTAAAACTACAAAATAAGAACTATTTTCCTTCAATGACAATCTAGGGAGATAGTGTCCAGGACTTAGCGCATTGTTATTTCACTTTACTGTGAATAATGCCATCTGTTCTGTCCTTCTATAATGCTCTACTAAACAGAATACTATGAACATACAAAAGACAAACAGAAATTATGAATAGTTTAGTCTAGATTTTAATAAAAGAAAACTTAAACCTTAATCAACTCTGTATCAGTGACTTACCTTGAAATACTTCTTTCTCATTCGTGTCATGTTCATCAACATAACTCCAGAGTTCACTCCAGTTTTTCCATAGTATGGATGTCTGGCAAAACGATTGTACCATCCTATTCGAGGCTCCTCATGTTCTGGTGCCATTGCAGCAATTTGTGTGGAATTAAACTTCTTTAGTAAAGACCAAATATCATCAACAGGTCGTAAAAACAGAATATCCGTGTCAACATACAACAGTGAGTCAACTTCTTTCAGGATTGACTACAAGAAGAGATATTTGTTGAATTAACTATAATTCCATTAATAAAAGAAAAGAAACAGTAATCGTAGAAGATCTACTGAAGAGTTAAGCTCATTTACATTAATTTTTTAAAGCACAGTAATTTGCCCTAAATCTATCATTTTTGAAAACAGTATATATGAAGATACTATCCTATTACATCAACTTTTATTTATTTATTTATTTTGGTACCAGGGATCGAACTTAGATCCTTGCGCTTGCGAGGCAGGCAGTGGAGCCACTGAGCTAAATCCCCAGCCCCACATCAACTTTTAAAGAAAAGCTAGGACAAAAAAAACCAAAAGGCTAAATATCTGTAACTGGAATAAAAGCCTTAATTTCATGGATCAGGGAGAAAATATTTTTCATAATGGAAAATAACACTAACTTCAGGAGGATTTATATCTCAGATCCTAATTTCCTGAGATAACTTCAGAAATATATCAATAAAAATGATGATTTGAACTTCTGCCCTCAGCCTGTAACACTAATACTTTCACATCATTTTGGTATCAACTAGTTAAGTGGCTAGCAGCAAACTGGAACCCAGACCATCCAGCTCCAGATTCTATGGTCTTTTATTTTTTTTTTTTTTTGGTACCGGGGATCGAACTCGGGTCCTTGTGCTTGCGCAGCAGGCGACGAAACCACTGAGCTAAATCCCCAGCCCTATGGTCTTATTTTTATAATTATTATCTGCTAATAAATAACAGAAAACATGTACTTGGCAAGGATGAAGACAAGAACTGCCTTAGCAGAAAGAAGTCTCTAACATGTACATTCCAGAGATTTTTAGGGTAATCTTTATCCTGCCTTATCTACCAACTTTAGAATCTGATTCCTACAAATTTAAATTTACCACCTGTCAGGGTCTAGTAGCAAGATTTAATGCTGAGATTAATCTATACCTTTTAATGTAAGAATATGGGAACAAGAGCTTGACCTTCATTCTGCTACACTTTCCAAAGCTGCTACATCTTTGATCAACTGAAGCCATTGCCTCCATGAGCAGCTAGCTACTGGACAGAAATCACCTCATTCCTCCCTTAGTTCACTCAGTGGACATAACATCAGACTGAGGAAAAGTCTGACGGGTCACTGCAGAGCCTGAGTAGGGATGTTCATTTGCTCTCAAAGATCTCAATTAAAGCGGGATGATTATGTCTGTCTGCCTTGTTTTAATATGAACATTCCGCTTCTGAACCATGATACACCATCTGTTTATAGACTACTGTATTCTTAGCAAACTGGGAAGATGCTGCATGAAGCTTCCAGTTCACCTCTGGGAGCTAATGCTAACCGGAAGTCAGACATATCATGATATAATAACCATGTCAGTATTTTTCCATACATTTTGGAGGAAGAAGGCAGGGGCATAGTTTACATTGGTCCTTTTTGTCTATTTTAAAAGAAGCGAAGCTCAGCAAAAAGATTTATCATTAGGAAAAACAAAGTATCAATTTACTTAAACCTGGTTTTAAAAAAAAATCCACAAGTAATAGTAAAGTATGAGAACAATCAGACAGGTTTCAAGCACACAATTCTATTTAGGAATTTAACCAGATCATATCATTAAGTAATCTGACAAACTTCATATTACAACACCAACAATTAAACTTGTCAGTAAAGTACAACAAAATGACAGAGAAATAATGCCCATAATTTCATACTTTTCTTTCATCACTTGCTGCTTTTCCAGAACTCATCTGCGTGACTACTTGTTTAACAGCTTTCTCCTCCATCACAGAGTTTGCTCTATTAAAATATGAGCCCTGTCTCTTCCCATTCATCCCTACACATGTAGCCAGCACTTCAGGGCAAGTGACCGGCAGAAAATAAACACTCATGCACTAATTAAATGAATGTGACACTGCAATAATTCAACATAAACTTATTTTTAAAACTTACAAAGCCTAAAATATTTTAAGATTTTTTTTCCAATCTCAATCCCTTACTTGTGTTCTTTTATAATGGAAGGGAAGACTGAGCAAGATTCTAGGATCAAAAATTTTTAAGCACAACATCAAAGATACTGGGTAGTCAAATTAGGGCCGGGAATTATAATTATAATTAAAATTATAACTTAGGGCCGGGAATTTAGCTCAGTGGTACCGCACCCACCTCCAAAGCACAAGTTTTGGAGTTCGATCCCTGGTACTGGAAAAAAAAAATTATAACTTAAATCTAACTGATATTCTAGATTTGGTAAACTATATTCTTAATATGCTAGGGCTGTTTTAATCCACTTAACAGTTACAAGAAACAAGGCTAGGGATTGAACCTAGAGCCTCACACATACTAGGCAAGAGCTCTACCACTAAGCTACACACCTGACCCCAAATATTTTATTGTTAGCAAGATTTTTATTATAGCTTTGACCACTCTGGGAATTTTTTACCATATTAAATTTCCAAAATGTACTATATTTTCCAAATATTATATTTATTTAACTAAACTTATGTAACTCTTCAGAAACTCAGGTGTATAAAAGTGAATTTCAAATTCAAACAAACAAACAAAAAACCAAGAGGGGAAAAAACTTACTGGCAAGAATAATCTCTGGGAGGCACATGGTTTAAAAAGCTTTTTCCATTCCGCTGCGTTCTCACTTGGAAATGTAATGGGATATATTGTATAATTAAATGTTTGTAGAAATGACCAGCTGTCAAGCTAAAAAAATAAAAATCCATTAGATTTGTCTCACTTTCAATTTTTCCTGTAATGTAATTCAACAGTTACAAAACAAAAGAGCTAAAAATTGTGATCATACACATTTTGTGTTGAATCAGTAAGGGGCAAGATTTTCTTTTTTCGACGGGGATTTAGCTCAGCGGTTCCACCGCCTGCCTTGCAAGTGCAAGGTCCCAAGTTTGATTCCCGGTACGAAAAAGAAAAAAAAAGATTTTCTTTTTTCACCAGTATTTTAATTTTCATTAAAATCTAAAAATTATAGTAATATCTCAGAAAAACTTCACCATTAAGATTAAAGACATAGTGGAAGTCATCAGGGTGAGTCACAACATCAGAAAGCTGCAAGGGCCTTGCAAACATTCATTCCCCTTAACTTTACCTATGTAAATTCTCTCAATCTCCACATACATTAAAAACAGAAAAAATAAGCACAAATTATATTACCTTCGTATATGATACAATAAAAATGTTGACATTCAAAGTCAAACTAATATCAGTTTCTCCATTTATGCATAGTATTAATGTGCATTGCTATTCCTGATAGTAAAATACTCTAGTAAATACATATCTGATACCAATTTTTCAAAAAATCATTACAAAAAACAATGTATCTAAAATCTATAACACACTTCAATATCTTGAATGCATCGTAAGACACTGAATTGTTTCAAACTCAATTAAGTATTACATGTCATTGTTGCTTCTACAGATTTTTTTCCCTTTTTTTTGAGACAGTGCCTCACTATGTTGCACAAGCTGGCCTTGAACTCCTGGGCTCAAGTGATCCTCATGCCTCATCCTCCCAAGCAGCTGGCACCACAGTCACAGGCCACCAGGTTTGCCCTTAGAACTGCTCGCTCAAATTACCTGAAAAGCACTCAGAAACAAAACTGCAGAAGAAGGAAAAAAGCTAAGTAACTTATGCATAAGGCTAAAGATCTCTTTTTGAGTTATGACTACAGTCAAGTGATTTTTAAAATAATATCTTTCACCATGGTTTAAGGGAATACCTTTTTCCTAACACTGCTTTAATGTCTCTATTGTTTTAAAAGACTAGCACTTGTATTTTCCTTCCTGACTTATAAATCATTTAAATATCATTTTAATACCAACTTCAAAATGAAACCTTTGGGGCCAGGGATTTAGCTCAGTGGTTCCGCCGCCTGCCCTGCAAGCACAAGGGCCCGAGTTCAATCCCCAGTACAAAAAAAAAACCTTTGGCCTTTGTCATTTAATACTGTAACACTTAGTTACTCTTAGTATTAAAAGCATGTTCCACCAGATATTTGATATTCATTCATCAAAAGGAAAAGGCAATTTTGTTAGTGTTGATTATTAAAGTCAAAGAAGATCCAAATTGAAAACTATAGTACAGAGGCTGCACCTAGGATGAAATATGGTTTTTTTTATTACATTTTTGAAGGTTTTCACAGTTAGTAGCAACCTGTTACTATTCTTTCAACCTCTTGGAAAAAATTAATTCCTCTATTATTTTATAAAAATCTAGATAAAGAGATCAAGATTATAAATGTATATATATAAATGTATATATATACATTTATATAGATTTTTTTTTTTTTTGATACTGGGGATCGAACTCAGGACCTTGTTCTTGCAGGGCAGGCGCTGGAACCACTGAGCTAAATCCCTGGCCTAGAAATATTTTTAAAGTTTAAGTTAACCTTTCTACCTCTTAGAATCAAAGATTTTCACAGTCCTGAGACCACAAGGTGTATTTTTTCCTCAACATCTAAAATGAACTTAAAAAACAAAACAAACTTTTTTTAAAAAAACTTAGACCAAGTAGAAAAATCAAATCAGTTTGAATACTTGATTTAGTGAAGGAGGAAGAGTCAGTAGCATCATCTTTACCACCATCTCAGAATACGAGGTGGTGAGATTTCATGCAAATTTTTTTTCTTGTATGTTCTCTTCTCTGCCTTTGATCTCCAATTCTTGTTGTTAAGGAGGTTACAAAGCTACCTTGGTTAAAAAGTATATTTCCATCCTAACACCTAGGTATGGTCACATGACTAAATTGGGACCAATGGAATACTGGCAGAAAGGTTACGACTACCTGTGCAAATTTCCTTAAAGAGAAGGAAGGGGCTCTCCTTCTCTTAGGGTGGATTGAATACAGATGTAATGGCAGGATCATGAATAGCTATCCTGGACTATGAGGTAGAACCCTCATGTTGAAAGTGGGCTCAGCTGTGCTGGGGATGCAGCTCAGTAGTAAAGCAGTTTCTTAGCATCACCAGATCTGGGTTTAATTCCCAGTATAAAACAAAGGGAGAGAAGAGAGGGAAAGGTGGGAAGGGAGGAAGGGAGCGAGCGAGGAAGCAAAGGAGAAAGGAAGGAAATAGCTCAGACACAATCAGAAAAAAAATAGTCCATAAGGATGAAGATCTGCCATGTAACTCACTGTGCCTACTTTTATGCAAGAAAGAAATAAAGTTTTATCTTGATTACTTCTCAATCAAAACATCCTGGAACTACAGTCAGTAAAATAAAGTCATGTTTGGGGAAGGACTTTTAAGTCGCCTATTACTGTTACAAAACAGATCTTACCCTTACATTCTAGATCTCAACTCAAGATGAAAATGTTACAAGAACCATTTTCCACCCTCTGTGTAGTACAGACTACACATTCTTGATCAATATAATAATAAAACACTCTATTAAACCACACTTAAATATTCAACTCTCTAGCCTTAACTAAGTCTCTATAAATACTTACTCTTGCTTTAAAGCTATCATGCAGTTGATCTTCAGCAAAAATATGGAACTGAAGAGGTTTGATGCTGAAAATGAGAGCTGACTTCAACATGGTCATAGTTTCTTCCAGTCTTTCACCACAGGCAACCACAGCAAGGTGCATTTTCTCAATAGGCTGTATTTTCAGATTATACCTAATAGAAAAGAAAAACACATTTTCTAACAGCTTTGGCGCATGTCTACACAATGTGATATTTTCCCCACGTTAAGAAATGTTAAATTCAAACCAGGGGTGGTGGCACACGCCAGTAATCCCAGCACTCAAGAGGCTGAGGCAGGAGAATCTCCATGAGTTTGTGGCCAGCCTGAGCTACATAATGAGTTCAAGGCCAGCCTGAACTAGAGTGAGACCCTGTCAAGAAAGGGGGAGGGGTGTAGAAATTCAAAACTTTAAGAAGCGAAGATACACCAAATTACAAAACATTACAATGCTGAATCAACCATGTATTTCTACACTATTATAAGTCTTCCTCAACCAATGCTCCTCAGTAGGAACCACTGAACACAAAAAAGGATCACTTTCTCCACTCTCCCAAGAGCAGCACCATGGTGGATGCACATGAGAGGAGTTAACTCATGACTCATACTTGGGGCAAGAGGGCTTAATTTCTCATGAAACCTCTTGAGAAACAAAGTATCACTGACTTGAAGTCTTCCATTCAAGTTTTTTTTAAAAAGAATTTTAACACATTCTTATGTCAACTAAAACCCTTTCCATACCTTCCACCAACCAACAGATCACTCCGAAGCAAATCAGTCATAATTTCATCCATAAATACCTCAATAAAATCTGGTCTTAAACTACACTGATTTATAAGAAATCTCCACGTAGTTTTTTTCAGTGACACACATTCAGTTCCTTTTCTAAACATTCAGCAAGATATAAATATTTATAAACAAGATTGAAAATATAAGAGCAGAACATTGTCACATCTTCTTAGAGGAAAAATCTCAAGTCCTAGTGATGGCCTGGGCTTAGTGAGCGCGGAACAGCCCCAGGCCGCAGGAGCCTGCACATGGCACTCCTCAGCACTGGCTGGGATCTTCTTAAAGTCTCCTTTTGTTTCCACTGTTGGCACCAGCCAGAAGCAGTTCCTCTGCCCTCAGCTGTACCTTCTACCCCTTCCTCTCCTTTCCGTTATGCCCATCAGTTCCTAATCACAGAAACCACTACCCAGAGAGGAAGTTTAGGCTCTTCTATCTCTGACTAGGGGACATGATTCCAGCTGACACAAGTCAAGGAAAAGGCAATCGAGACACCACAGCAACGTGAAGGAACCTTCCCAGTCACTGCCTCCAACGCCCACCTCTCAGGGTGGTAAAAACACCTTCACTAAAACATCATGGCTTGAGACTCTCTTACAGGCTCAGATTGCTTATCTGGCCTGTAACTAGACCCTACAACAACATCAAAAGCCAAAAAAAAAAAAAAGATTTAAAAACAAACTGTACCAGTCATATGCTGTTTTCCTCAGAATTCTCTATGTTCAGAGATAAGGAGTAGAATAAACCTGAAGAAAAAAAGCAAAACGTTCCTCAAGAGGAAAATAAAAACCTCTAAAGTCAGTTTCAGGGACTCCTCCTAGGCATTTTAGCAAGGGTTGCTTTAGTCACACTGCCAGAGTTCTTTTTACCAGTCCCTTCAGGGATACTGTCAAGTACAGCGAATTTGCTTTTCTCGTCAATGTCCCTTTTTAATAAAAGCATTGTATGTGGTAAAGACTCCAATACTTAAACTGATAAAAGGAAACAAACATACTTTAGAGGGATCTCTGCCTACCACGCTTGTCTCTAGATCCCAAGACAGAAAAATCAACTGCAACTCAAAGAAATCTAAAGTAACCTTCTGTACTCAGGTAGACGATAACTAAAACCTAAACAGTCATAGGGATTCAGTCATTCAGGTAATTTCGGCCCCAAATGAATGGTGTAATCTTGTCAGGACTGTAAAAATGTGCCATATTTTAATCACTGTATGAACTAGCCCTCATGGATTGAAAGAAATGTTATCCAAAAGGACAGTTTAAAGTCAAATCTGTTTTTCTATAAGATTAGAAGAAATCTTTCAGATAATTCAAAACATTACTGGAAGGCTCCCATAGTTAAATGTGGCATAACCTGAGAGCATCAAAAGTGTGACCATAATGATCCACACATTATGTTTTAAAAAATAAATCCCTAAGTCCAAAATAATTGTAAGTAAGGAGTTACGGAAGAGAACTCTTCTTTAAAGATGAACACTAACAATAAATATAGAAAGAATGAATTACAAAAATCACTATTTTGCAATCATCTTTGTAGTCTAGATTTAAAACCACACAGAAAAAAAGTATCTTTCCATATATTATAAGGTGATAAAGATGCTACTACAGTGTAGAAACAGGAGAACATTACCCTAACCACGTGATAAACTTAATATTAAACATGACATCAGTTGGTTCCTGAATGACCAAAGAGCAGATGATCTACACGGCAAACCTACCAAAATCCTCAATTTAATCATTAAGGGGCAGATTCAAATCAAGGACCATTCTGCTGAACAAAACAAAAATACCATGTACAAAAGACAGTATTTACCACCCTTCTCCCACCAAAGAGAAAAAAAAAAAAAGATGGGGTATAGTTTTAGAATAAAGGAGGCTAACCTAGACCCAACAACTAAATGGAATGTAACTTTTGATTGGACTCTGAATGCTAAGGAAAACAACTGAAAGACTCAACAGAAAAATAAGGAAATATAAATAGGAAGATATAATCCATCAGTGCTAAACAACTTGAGGTAACAATTTTACTACAGTCACACTAGAAAACATCCCTGTTCTTAGGAGATACATGCTAAATATATATGTATTTAGGGGTATATCATGGCTGCAGCTGTCTATCAAAAGGTTTAGCACAAGAAAAAAAGTGTCAAAATGTTACTAGCAAGCAAAGTCTAGAAGAGTGTATGATGTGCTAATTGTACTATTCTTGCGGCCTTTGCAGACTTGAGTCTTAACAAAGTAAAATGTTGAGTGGGGTAAATCAGGTCCTTAAAGAATGTTTTGAATAACAAATTCTAATACTATTACTATTAATGGATTTGTAAGGCTTAGAAGATTCTCTTTATTTTAACTACATTTCTGCTATATAGAAATTAGGACACCCCCCTCCCTTTTTTTTGAGATAGGGTCTCACTGTAGTTCAAGCTGGAACTTGAACTGACATTGCTGGAACTCACGGCAATCCTCGGCTCCACCACACCTGGCTCCTGTTTTTTGGGATTTTTTTTCTAAACAGTATGAATATATTCCAGTGTGTCTGTCTAGATTATTAAATTAGACTCCCTAAAAATAATATATAATATTTAGAAAAGCATTTTAATGAATATATAAAGTCAGACTAAGCAAATTAAGTTTCAAATAATAATCTCACCAACAAAAATAACTACCATGGGGCCGGGGATTTAGCTCAGTGGTTTCGCCGTCTGCTGTGCAAGCGCAAGGACCCGAGTTCAATCCTCGGTACCAAAACAAATTAAAAAAAAAAAAAAAAAAAACTACCATGAATGCATCCCCCCCACACCCACACACACACACACATACACACATACACACACACCCGCTCCTGAGCCACCCCCACAGGGACCGAACTTAGGGCTTCTGCACTAAACTACAACCCCAACCCTTTTCTACTTTTTCTTTGAGACAAGGTCTCCCTAAGTTACTAAGTTTCCCAGGCTGGGCTCAAACTTATGATCCTCTTGCCTCAGCTGGGATTGTAGGCATGCACCACACCTGGGTCCATGAATGAAAACCTTGTAGTTGAACAAACCAAAAAACTGTGTTTTGAAGCACAGTAATTTCCTTAATGTATGGCTTTTTTTTTTTTTGGTACGGGGGATCGAACTCGGGACCTTGCGCTCGTGAGGCAGGCGCCGGAGCCACTGAGCTAAATCCCCGGCCCTCCTTAATGTATGGCTTTTTTAAAAAAATCCCCTCACACTGTAAAGAGGTGTGTTATTTTGCTAAACTCTAACATAAATACAAAAAAATGAAAACTGGAATTCTGTTCATGAAAACCACTTCTAACCCCTGCTATTGATCAAAACATTGTTAGGGCTGGGGATTTAGCTCAGGGTTTCGTCGTCTGCTGCACAAACACAAGGACCCAAGTTCAATCCCCAGTACCCAAAAAAAGAAAAAAAATTGTTACACCATCTATTAGAGAGACCCAAATGAAAACAATCTTTAAAAAGTTGTACTGAATTATACTACTTTAAAGAGTTGAAAATAAATCACTTTCGAAATACTTACAAAACCTGTAAGATTTTATACAAAAGCATAAAAAGAAAATCTAAAAATTCAATATGAAATATAAACATTAACTTATAAGATATAAGTTAAAATAATCCATAAAAATATATCTCTTAAAACTAGTATGATTTAGAGCCAGGGATTTAGCTCACTGGTTTCGCCGCCTGCCTCGCAGGCGCAAGGACCGGAGTTTGATCCCTGGTACCAAAAAAAAAAAAAAAAAAAAAAAAATTGATGATCATATATTGCTATGGGCCAGGGATTTAGCTCAGTGGTTCCGGTACCTGCCTCACAAGCGCAAGGTCAAGAGTTCGATCCCCGGTACCCCCCAAAAAACCAAAAAACTAGTATGATGGGCCAGGAATGTAGCTCAGCAGCACAGTGCCTGCCTGGCAAGTGCAAGGCCCTCAGTTGATTCCCTATACCAAAAAAAAACTAGTATGAGACCATGGAAGACAATATGCTAACATTAATCCACTTATGACCACAGAATCCATCAATACAAAAATCAATTCCTGCCACAAAGAGGAAGATTAAATATTTTAAAGAACTAATTTTTTAAAAGTTCAAGTCATAGAAAAATTAGTATATTCAAACAAGTATTTTATAACAATATTAAAATTAAGAGTTTGCATAATGACAAAAAGAAACAAATTAGGAAAATATCAATGGCAAAAATGGAGCATATTGTTCTAAGAGTTCACAAAATAAGCATTAAAAACTTAGTAGGAAACAGAAATTCAATGAAATAAATCAATAATCTATCATTTTACCCTAATATAAAGTAAAATGATAACTGCCAATAATGCAAAAGGTTACAGTGATCCCAGTAAATCCACGTAATGCAAGTACAGGCTTAAATCCATTAACTGTATAGTTCCTAGAAAACAACTTAGTGACATAATTCATTTTTTTAACAAATATTTGAATTTTTTATATGCCTTTTATATGTGGCATACAAAAAGCAAGCAAGGTGGATACTTTTACAAGAGGTTTCCTGGTGAAGAGAAAGAGAATAAACAGGTGATACTAAAGAAAGGGTTCTTGTGGGGAGTTTGTGTTTGGCTTGGTTTTAAGAATAAAATACTCAGAAGAAATGAGAGCAAACAGAAGACTCAGTAAATGCAGATACAAATTACTTAAGTTCTAAAAATGAGAGGAAAAACTGCTCTAAGCATAAAAGGGTTTCTGAAACTCAGTGGTATGGCATACAGTCATTAATATAGTAATTATGATGCTATTCCCTTCATGGGAAAAGTATCAAACTTTTAAACTTAGAAATCATAACTAAATGAAAGCATAATGTGTATACAAATGATGAAAACACATAGAAAGTGAGGTTGTTTTTGTTTTATATTATGTTCACTGCCTAATAAATCACTTGGGAGGAAACGCCTCCCCTGTAAGACCTGATCAAATTATATAAAGAATTCAAACTGAGAAAGTTAGCCTTTAGAATAAGAACACAATGCCAAAATAAAGGCCCCTGGTGCCAGGTATAAGGTGACATCAAAGATAGGTAGTAATAGGAATTATTCCTTCTCCTTTTGGTACTGGGGATTAAACCCAAGGCCTTCATATTAAGATACATACCCAACCCCTTCTTAATTCTTTATGTTGAGACAGGTTCTTGCTAAGTCACTAACTTGTCCAGGTTGGGCTTGAACTCGTGATCTGCTACCTCAGCCTCCCAGAGTGCTGGGATTACAGGTGTCCACTACTGCACCTGGCTCCCTAGAGTAGTTTCGAAGTTAAGGAGGAAGGAAGACTATGATTATTCATGCTGTAATTTACAAAAGGTCTGGTTTTTATAAATCAGAGTAAACAAATCAGAGCATGCAGAAGTTTTCAAGTTTACCCAGGTTCCAGTTAAATTTGTGTTGCAAGGCAAAAGAGTGCCTGTCAACACTCAATAGTCATTAGCAAATTTTCTTAAGAGTGAAAAATATAGTCCCAATTTTCCAAAATTACAAGAAAACTGAATGCCAAGATTATCTTTTCTTTTTTTACAATTGGACCAAATTTCCTTTTTTTTTTTTTTTTTTGGTACCAGGGATTGAACTTGGTTCCTTTCCTTTTTTATAAGTGCATGAAATTTGTATCTTTTGAAGGGCAAGTGTCTCCCTGATGCCATTGTTTTCCCATCCTATAGCACAGTGTGGATTTCTATTTGTTCAGATCTTGATTTGTGTTTTTTGTTTTAAAGTTTATGTTTGTGGTACACCATAGTTAACATTTGTTTGGGAGAACTGGTACATATATCATTCCTTGATCAAATAAATCTTTAAAAGTTTTTTTTTAATTGGAATAATCTTACTTGGAATGGGCCATAGTAATATTTCAACCCCCATGCTTTTCCATAGCAAGAGGATATAACTAAAATATCTAATTTCAATTATCTCCTGTTATTTGTTCATGGGATGAATACTGTAGCGAGAATGCAAGAATTTAAAAATACATGTAATAAACAGATACGAAGAATGCAGCTCTTAAGAGAACAGAATGGTAGAACGGTGATTACCAGAGGGAAGTAGATAGTGCAGACAGAAGGAGTATGTTTTCAAGATTTATGGCACAGCAAAGTGACCATAGCTAACCATAATGTTAATTTCAAAATTGCTAAAGGAAAAGACCACATATTATTACTACAAACAAAGATAAATATGTGAGGTGATAGAAACAGTAACTTGATATAATTATTCCACACCAGACATACCACATAGTACCATATGAAAATAATCATTAGTCAGTTTAAATAAAAGTTTCAAATTTAAACATTTTTAATTGCAATTCTTCCTACCTGAAACCCTTGACCTCCTGTCCTTGAACTTGGCTAATTTCCTGTTTATCAACTACATGCTCCCTACAGGAAGTCTTCCCCGACGCCTTAAGATGGCTCTTCACAGCTACAACTTGGTCAGCTTCTATTATAAATCTCAGGTTAACTACTGTAAACATTAGAATACAGCTCCAGAAGGATGGAACTACATTAACCTGACTCAATAATCTGATAATTAGCACTTAGAAAAGTACCTAACAAATAGAATTAACAGAATTAAAATTTAAATGAATCATAAAGATGGATGACTTGCAAAAATATTTACACTGGGAAAGGACATATTAGGCTACTGACTGACCCGACTCTCCCCTGCCACTATCTCAGGGATACAGTCTGAGAGCCACTGGCTGATCTCACTCCTACAACAACTTGCTTCTTACTAAACATTAGAGCAAGAAGGAACCCAAGAAGTCAGCCAGTCCAATGCCTCATTTATCCAGAAGCAACAAAGCCAAACAATTTAGTAACCAACAAATAATGTCATATCATGTGCTCCTTTATAAATCTGTAGAGATAAATATTTTAACCCTTCCATTCCAATATTCACTCTAATAATTAATGTATTTCCACACTGCCCCGTCCACCAACAAAATGTTTCTTCAGTTTCTTTAAATTAGATAAACAAATATATCATAAATTAGATCATAAATTCCCCTAAGAATGGTTTATCTTAACATCTATAAATCTTTTAAAGCATTTATATGTAGAATGTACTAAAAATTAGTGATAACTACAAAATGAGTAAAAGGAACAGAAAACTCAATCAGAAAATGCACTGCTTACTTGTATGATAATATTAAATTACAAAAAAAGAAATACTTTTATATCCTATTACAGTCAAATCTTTTATTACTAATCCACCTACACTGATCTACTATTTAAATACTAAGTGCCTACCTAAATGCAGCTTCCCAAAAGCAGTTCATTCCACAAACATCAGAGGGCAGCATCCAATAGGGATTCCAGTAACACAGAGTGAAATCTTTACACCTGACAGAGTGAGACAGAAATAAGAGTCCTATGTGAGTACTTCAGTTGAAAACTAGCAAGATATTCACTCACAACTTACTGTTCTTTTTTACAACAAGAAAACTATAAATCCATGTTACTATTGGTAACGACTTTTTTTTTTTTTAGAAAATTGATTTCTCTTTATGTCAGGAACTCTCTTGACGTATTAAGATCTCTTCCTCAGATGACAGACAAAATACAGTATATTTAAATTTTTTTCTTCATAAACTAAGCATATTACCCTAGAAAAAAATCCATTTTTTTTTAAAGTTTGCTTATACTGAAACAAAATAAAAAGATCACAAATGCTAGTGGAATGGGAAAAAGATCTCTATATACTTTAATATTAATCTTCAACCCCAACTGTTTGGCGTTTTGAACTAATAAAAATAAGAAATCATGCTAGCATTCATGGTTCAGCTCATTTCTGTATTATCTAGTTTCACTGCATTATACAAGCTAAAACAGAGATTTTTTTGTTTTTGTTTTTGTTTTTTTGTTTTGGTACCAAGGACAGAACTCGGATCCTTGCGCTTGCGAAGCAGGCAAAGGAACCACTGAGCTAAACCCCTGGACCCAGAGACCTTGAGACCAGGTTGGAGCTAAAAGAAAAAAAGAAAAATCCTCATGTTACAAAAAAAGTGTTTTTCATTGTTATTTCTTTTCAAAACAATCATCTAAAATGCACTACAGTTGGGGCCTGGGTATGAAAATATGATTGTGTGAAGTCTAGGAGAGTCACTAACCCAGGCAACTTTAATGTCTCTACCATCTGCTTTGTTTTTTCTCACTATGAATCAATTGTTACTTATCGTTCTTAAATTAAAAAGTTCTATGAAATTTCCAATTTGCAAAAACCTGTGATAACATCTCTCCCAAATGTTAACAGTCTAAGGCAGGAGTTCTGAGCCCTGAAAGCAGAATAAAAATCACTCAGAGAGTCCCCTGACAGACTTATTAAATCAGAATCTCTGGGAACAGAGCCTGATACTGCTGATTTTTAAAATGCTACTAAGTAATTCTGTACATTATTGCATAAAGAACTACAAAGTTGAAATTTTAAAATCAACAGAAAAAAATTGCATTGTAATATGGTTTTCCTTTGAAGGGCACTATTTTCTAGCACAGCACAAAGAGTTGTTTACTTTAAAAGGTTGATAAATCAAGAAAAGAGAATGTACATATCAGTAAAACTTTTGACTTAATTAGTAGAAAATCTGCACTGTCCTTGGCATGCTTACATATGTCTAAAATCTTACATTTAATACTAGGAAGTCAAACTTAGTGGTATCAACAATTAACACGTTCATAGTTCTTTCAAATTCAAGTTCTCTCAGATCCATTTAAGCTTCACAACAAACATGTTAGGGTAGATACTATCTTCATCTTTCAGATACAGACATTATCGCAGTGTTATTTCAACAAATCCACAATTTACAATCGATATTAACATGTACCTTCGTTCTAGGATAAATACAACTAAACTGTTTCATATCCTCTGTCAATCTCTTCCTACAGTGGAAGATGGAAATTCAATTTTTCTATAAAAATTACTTGAAACATATATCTGTAGCAATATCATTTGTTGCCTCAAGTTTCACTTTGTTACAGGACAGGTCAGTTATGTGTAGTTTCCCACATCTGCCTGCTCCTAAGCTCACTTCTTAGAAATACAGATAAAGAATCCTATTGCAGGCCTAGTTAATCAAGAATCTCCACCTAAGTGGCCCAAGAAGCTGATTTTTAACCCATGACACAAGGCAGTTTTTTTTGTTGTTTTTTTTTTTGTATTAAATTCTTTTATTGGACACAAGGCAGTCTTAAGGTCAGACCTGAATGAGAATCTGTGTATCAAGGGGTATCAAGAGTCAACTCAAGGTGGGCGTGGTGGTGCATGCCAGTGATTCCAGCATGAGAGGATGAGGCAGTAGGATCTTGAATTTGAGGTCCTAGACTATATAATGAGACCCTGTCTCAAAAAAAGACAAAAGAAAAAAATCAAAGCAGAGTTTTTAATCAAAAACATTGATACCACCCCCAGGTGTTCTGGCCCAGGCCTGTTATCCCAGCACTCTGGGAGCATGAGGGAGAAGGAGTGGAAGTTCAAGGCAGCCTAAGCAATTTAGAGACTTATCAAGATCCTGTCTCAAAATGGAAAATAAAAAAGCCTGAAGTTTAGCTCAGTGTAATGGCCCTGGATTCAATCCTCAATATTGAAAAAAGCAAATGAACGAACAAAGTCCAAACATTGATACTAACTGGCCTAACATACAAACACAATGCCATGAGGCATAGTCTATATGGTTCTATCCCTAGCATCACCAAAAATCGTTCTTTACAAATGCTTCAATCAGTCAATCAACAGATGAATGGAGAAAGAAAATGTGCTGTTCACACCCAATGGAGTAGTACTGACATAAAGAAGAAACTGAGTCACTTGTAGGAAAATGGCTATGCCTTGGGACCATAATGTTAAGTGAAATAAGTCAGACACACGAGCTTAAATACTATGTGGCTTATCTTATGTGAGAAATTAAAAATGTAAGTAGGGAGACAGATCTTTCTCAAATGGAAGGGCATCAAGAGATGGGGGGGCAAGGAAGGAGATGAAAAAATTAAGATGTGTTACGTACATGTACCAGCCTCCCACAAGGAATACAGACATTATGTACTACAAACAGTAAAATTTTTAAAAATCAAATACTTCAATAAATACATGTTTAGTAAGCACAATTTATAAAATTTTAAAGCCTAGTGAATCACCCACCACTAACATTTTGATGCCCAAAATTTTAAAATGCCTGCCTACCACAAATATTTGACTACAGAGTTCATGTGCCCATTGCCATCAGGCAGAAGTTACTGAAATAGCTTAAACTTCATTGAGTATCAGGTAACACCAAAGTGAGCTGATGAGCACATCTTAAACTCTGTCCTCAAGTATATCCAATGGAGAGATTCTAAATTTGGGAGCCTCTGCAGTATTACAATTAAACTATACTCCAAGGCAATGTTTTAACAAAGTTCATACAAGATGGATAAACCACCAACTTGAGAATAAAATTCAGTAAGATCAATGTACTGGACAACTTAATGATGAGTATAAGTCGGGTATGGTGGCAGATGTCTGTAATCCCAGCACTCTGGGAGGCTGAGGCAGGAGGATCCCAAGTTTGAGCCCAGCCTGGGCAACTCTGTGAGACACTGTCTCAAAATAAAAAATAAAAAAGGGGGATGTAGCAAGGCTTTGGGTTCAATCCCCACTACGGGAAAAAAAAAACAAACCTGTGAAGCTTTGGTCCACACCAAAAGCCTTGAATTTTTGCTGGTGTCTGGTGCCAAACATAATGGATTGAGTGAGGATGGTTACAAGGCCCGGGGATTTAGCTCAGTGGCACACACCTGCCTCGCAAGCACAAGGTCCTAAATTCAATCTCTGGTACCAAAAAAAAAAAGGGGATGATTACAGATTCTCTGGCACTTTATCAAAAGATAGGGTATATGATGATTTGTATCTAAATGTGCCTCAAGGGCCTCATACACTCACATAAGCAGAGCTTCAGGAAGCTGCCTAGATTGTAGAGGCCTACTGCCAGTCAGAAGAGGAGGGTCACTGGGAGCATCTCCTGGAAGGGTTTACCTCTCCTCTGCTGCTTCCTCCACTCCCTGCTTCTTGTCCACTATGCCATCCTGCCTTGGAGCCAGCCAACTATAGACTGAAATGTGAGCCAAAATAAACTGCTCCTGACTTAAGTTGTGGGAGTCAGGTATTTTGTCCCAGCTACAAAAGGAAGTAACTAGGACAAGCTGTTTTCCCCACACCCTGAACCGAGTTGGACTCTGACTCCTTTGACAAACTCGGGTAGAATACAGTGCCAATGTCCAGGCCCTTGCCTTAAAAGCATGGCATCTGCGCCACATTCTGTTTCTTGGAACACCCTCTGAACCCAAGTTTCCATGTTGCAAGGATCCCAGGGCCTTACAGAGAAGTCATCTGACGGGATGTAGGTCCACAGCCCAGCTGAGTGCTCTGCCCAAAGCTAGCACCAACTGCTGGCCACGGGAAAGGGCCACTTACTTCACCATTTCCATCTTCCAACTACTGGGTGCTCCCCCAACAAACAGTCTGATTCTCAATACCAAATTCTACTTCCCTCTATGCACCTATTCAATAACTTAATAAATTATCTACTGAATGACCACATACACAGATCAAACACTGCAAAAACAACAGTGAAGACATGGACAGAACTATCAAGCGGGGAATGGTAAAATGTCAACTTGGATATTACAGTACAATATAGGAGACCTAACCCACACCCAATCCCACAATTCTTCACTTTAGGTAACTTGTACTTTCTCTTCCCTTCAGTTAAAAACAGCAAATCCTGGACCTTGTCATTACCTGAAACTGTAACCCTAAAATCCAGTACCTCTACTCAAAATACTCTCTCATCTATTAATTCTCTGTATCACATTAGTTATTCCAGTCACGTAAGCATAAGCTCCCCCTGGTATTCAGTGATAGCAAACCTTTTAGAGATGAGAGCCCAAGCTGCACCCCAAACCCACTTCTTTATCACAAAGTGCCAACACTGCAATTAAACCTGAATACTGAGGTTTCGGCTTAGAAAAAACAACTCATACATGAATATCTTTTTTTTGTCTTTTTTTTTTTTTTTTTGAGATAGGGACTCATGTAGTTCAGGCTGGCCTTGAGCTCACTATGTAGCCCAGGATGGCCTCAAACTTGAGGCAATCCTCCTGCCTCAGCCTCCCGAGTGTTGGGATTACAGGTGTGCACCACCACACCTGGCACATCTTTTGTCTTAAAAGAAAAACAAGTAGGGCCAGGGTCTTAGCTCAGTGGCACCGCAAACACAAGGTCCTGAGTTCAATCCCCAGTACCGCAAAAAAAGAAAGAAAAAAAGTAACACACATGCCATAAGTTCACCACCGCTAGACTATACTATATGGTTCATCATTCACACTCCTATGTCCATTTACACTCATTCTTTTTTTTTTTTTTGGTACCAGGGATCGAACTCGGGTCCTTGCACTTGTGCAGCAGGCAGCGAAACCACTGAGCTAAATCCCTGGCCCTACACTCATTCTTACAACATACCTTTCCAATAAAATCTCAAGTGGAAACCAAACTATTCATTAACCTCCTCAGATAACTACTGAAGAATTATCACAACTAAGCTCATTAGTAGAAGTATAAATGTAGTCTCCTCAGCTGCAGGCCTACTACCAACTCCATATGCATTCACCTACCCTATGCTGCCCATCCTCTCAGGGGTTCTGAAAGACCTCCTAGCATCAATTAGCCCTTATTTCTCCTTAGTAGCCAATAACACTTTGTGCTGCAGACTTTATTATACTTATTCATCCCCCATCCTTCACTGTAAAAGGACTATACACTCTGCTCATTACCATGTGAACTGCCTGTCCCTAAGGGGGAACGCATACACCATAGCCTCATGCACTGACTCTGACCTTATTCAAGTGACTTGCTTGGCCAAAGTAATGTGAACAAACAAGACATCACCACATCAGAGTAGAAGCTTCAAACGGGACTGTGAATTTCAACCTAGCCTCTCACATCCATGTCAAGAAATTGGACAAACCCAATGGAAGGACGGCTTCATCAGTTGGGTCCCAGGATGAGAAGATACACAACAGTCATAGCGTGCAAGAAACAAACGTCTGTGGTTAAAAACTTAAGATGTTTAGAGTTGTTACAAATCAAAAAAAAAAAAAGACCTAATTTCCTTTTAAAGCATACAATTTAATGGTTTTTAGTATTATATTCGAAGTTGTGCAACCATGAGCCACCAATTCCACTCCTAGGTTCTATATATTCTCAAGAGAACTGAAGACATTTATGTTCACAGAAAAACTATATGAATATTCGTAATACTATTATTCTTAAGAGCAGACAAATAAAAAAAAAAAATCACTCAAATGCCCATGGACTAATGAATAAACAAAATGGGGAATACCCATTCAATGCAATATTATTGTTCACAAAAAGGAATAAAATGTAGCGACCCTTGCTACAGCAGATGAAGCCTGAAAACAGTAAGTCAAAGAAGCCAGTCCAGGGCCGGGGATTTAACTCAGTGGTTCTGGCACCTGCCTCGAAAGCACAAGGTCCCAAGTTCGATCCCCAGTACCAAAAAAAAAAAGCCAGTCCCAAAAGTCCCGAAAGTCCCAGTCTGTCTGGTTCATTTACGTGAAATCCCCAGAACAGGCAAATCTATGAAGATAGGAAGGTTTGTGGTCGCCTAGGGAAGGGGATGAAGAAGTGGAATGGTGACTTACTGCTGATGGATACAGGATTTCTTTATGCTGACAGAACTGGCCAAGAAGACTCAAGTTTTACATAAGTTTCTTGATCATAATTCCATAAAAGAAAGAACACAGTGTATATATGTATATATATACACTGTGTTCTTTATATATATAGGATATTTTTATTTATTGGCAATATCGGCATATGCACTGCAGAATACATGTGCTACTTAACAATACTCTTTTAAAAATCATAAAACACCAAGGTATTGCTGACAAGAAATGAGATTATTTGTTTAGTTTCTTAACTCCTAAATATCCATTCTCCCATGTATGAAAAAAAAGGTTCTGGAGATTAAAAGAGAAAGTAGAAACTCACATTAAAAACTCATGTATCCATAAATGTTATTAGAAGCAATAAAAAAAAAAGCAACCAATATGAAAACTGATAACAACTGTACCTCCAGAAATGCAAAAACCACAACAAAAATAAAGTTCAAAAATATCGGAAAAATAAAGGCAGTTATCCAAGTTCTGGTTATTATTCACTTGTAGCTATAAAAGTAGACTAGATATTCAACACAGCATTAACTCTACTCAATAATTTTAATGAAGCAAAATAGTAAGATGGGGGTGTGTCTTCAGTAAACAATGACATCCAAAAGTAGTGAAGTCCATAAATACAAATGGTTTTATTGCCAGTCAAATTGAAATAAAGCTTTACTATGATTTTGTGGTCAAATTTCATAAGGCTTAATGCATCTAGTTCTAGTTGGCTGTCTACAAGCAAACTGAGCAAGGGCTGCACAAGAGGCCTCTGTGGTGATGAAACAAGTATCCAGATTGTAGTAGTTACATCAATTTACATATGATAAAATGCATAAATCCACATACAGAAGTGTATGCAAAACTAGTGATATTCAAATAAGGTTTGTGGATTATGCAATGCCAACATGTCCACCTCAGGGATTACACTTTACTATAGTGATACACTGATTCAGTCACGTTGCACGCTGGTCCTGTAAGCTGTGACTACTGGGGAAACCAAGCGAGGGATGTAAGAGGTATCTACATTTTCCTGTGAATTTATACTTATTTCAAAATATAGTTTCTAAGGGTAATCTGATCAAAAATAATCTCCAATCAAAAATAATCAAAAATAATTTTAGTACTTGAAAATGTTTCAGAATCTGAGACATTCCATGATCTGGATTTAAAAGTATAAAACCAGGTGCAAGTCAGGCATGGTAGTACAGCCCTGCCTGTAAATCCCCGCATTCTGAGAGGCTCAGACAGGAGGATCTTAAGTTTGAAAACAGCCTGGGTAACTCGGCAGTACCGTATCAAAAAATTAAAAATTTTAAATAAGGATTGGGAAGTGTGGCTCAGGATAAAGGCCCTGGGTTCAATCCCCAGTACTGCCAAAACAAACAACACAATAAAGAAAAGTCAGGCACAGTGGCCCACAACTGCATTTGTGGTCCCAGCTACTCAGAAGGCTAGGCAGGAGGACCATTTAAGTCCATGAATTCAAGGCCAACCTGGGGGTAAGGGAAGGTATGTTACACAGAGGTCTCAAACTCACTACGGAGCCGAGGCTGGCCTCGAACTCATGGCAATCCTCTCGAGTGCTGAGATTACAGGTGTGCGCCACCATCCCCAGCTAAAGATTTAAATGTTCAAAAAAAGCTCTGGTAGAAATTCTTATGCACAATAAAAAGAAATACAATAAAGGGCTAATCTGCAAACAAAAATTTTAAACTTCATTATGGTATACACATTATGAATAAAATTTAAGTGAATATGCAGGGGAAGCATTTCAGCAGGTATGACACATAATTATCTTATTATTTAAAAAATAAGATTTCTAAATCAAAAGTACATACTTTTTGGTTGGCCAAATGAGCTTCCTCTTCAAAAACAAAGAATATCATTTTAACTACTCACACGTACTAAATACTATGTCAGGTCTGTGCAAGTACTTGCTGTGGTCTGAATGTCTGTGCTCCCAACTTCATGTGTTAAAACCCAATAACCAACCTGACAGTGTCAGGTGGGGGCTTTGTAGGTGAAGTAGGTCATGAAGACAAAGCCAGGTCACTGCCCTCATGAAACACCATGAGAACACAGTAAGAAGGCACCATCTATGAACCAGAAAATGGGCCCTCGGCAGACACCCAATCTGCTGGGGCCCTAATCATGGATTTCCATCCTCCTCAACTGTGAGGGTTAAGTTTCTGTCGTTTATTTACTACCCAATCTACACTGTTTTGTCACTAAATAGCACTTTTCAAATGTGTGACGTAGATTCCCCCCAATAATGAAAATAAGAGGTGCCCAGCAGAGATTAAGGAGTCTCTAGGAAGTAATTCAACTTTCTTCATAGTTCACTATCCTATGCAGTCTAATCAGATCTGAAAAAGGAGTGAGGTGACCACTTCCCTGTGTGACCATAAGTCATACAAAGGGCAGAATGCGTTCAGAAATAGTATCACTGATAGAGCGCTGGCCTCACATGTATAAATCCCTGGGTTCAATCCCCAGAACCCCTCCCCAGTAAAGAAATACTATCACTGAGGCAATCAGTGGTTTCTTGACTTCCTACTACCACTGCTGCTAAACAGTCACAACAGGATGAAATCTGGATAATCACTGTCAAGATCCATCAATGAAGCAGGAGAATTTAATCACCCCTGAGTGGCTAAAGTGAGTGCACTCCTTCTGCAGAAGTATGATGCCTGGTACTAACAACTTCTTTCTAGTGATACCTTTACAGCCTGTCCATACCAAATAGCTTATGAGTCTCTTTACCTAAAGAGCCACTGCCAACCCAGCGCCCTGGCCCCTCTCAAAGCACCACTGTTCTCCAAGACCAACTGTGTTATTCTGTCTCCAGAGACCTGCAAGAAGCCCAGATCTAGCAGACCAGAGGTCTGGTCCACTGACTGAGCGTGAGCCCAAGAATGGAAAGAACAGAGGACTCCATGAACAGAATTTGTCTGCAGTGAGGAATAAGCGTCTGTCTAGTCTTTAAGGCCCCTAGAGCTGTCCTGGTATCTGCAGTTTTTCCGTCAATTCTGCTCCTTCCAGAACCAATATAAGCCTATAAATATCCAATTTGCTTAAGACAGTTTTACTGGATTTTAGTCAATGACAACTAAAAATTCTATTACAAATTAAGATAAATCAAATTAAGCACAGCATAATGACTTCAGTTAACACTATACTACTATATACTTGAAATCTGCAAAGATGGTAAATCTTAAGTGTTCTCAACACACACGTAACTATATGCAGTGATGGATATGTGAAATAACTTGGCTGTACTGATCATTTCACAATGTATGACAACACATCCAATGGTATACCTTAAATATATACAATTTTATTTGTCAATTATACCCCAATATAGCCAAAAAATTACGTACAGTAAGTTTTCTACATTTGACAGGTGGGGAGATCAATGAATACAGAAGTGAAATGATGTGGTCAAGGTCTCATTTCAACAAGAGCTAGAATGAGGACACATTCTAAGACCTACACATTTTCTGATAACTAAAATGGTGGTTTCAAACTGAATGCACTAATTGAGAAGGGACAAAACTGCTCCTATCATGTTAAAGTGCTTATTTCAAGGAGGTGGAAGGCTCTTTCCAACAATTATGTTCAATGAAGACTTATTCTGTAAGATTTGCCCTATTGGCTATAAACCTAAACCCCATGTTTTTAAATGAAAGAAAAATAGTAATTCTAATCTTTCAGGTAGGAGAATATCCAAAAAAGCAAGACTGCAATGATACTAGAGTCCTACAGTAAAGTGGAAAACGTTGGTCTGCCTCACAGTCCCATTCCCTACTGCATCCTAGACTCTTTTCTTTCTTTATCTAAGGAGCATGTGTACACCAAACGATTATTTCTAATCCTAGTCCAATTACGGCTGCCCTCTGAACCCTGACCAAATGATTTATACCTACAAAGAGAGGTTAAAGATACCCTACTCTATGTTCCATGGTAGCCAAAAAAAGATTTCCAGAACGATGCCGTCGGCTGCCACATCTTTTGTTTTTGTTTTGTTCTTTTTCGAAACAAAGTCTCACTATGCAATTCAGGCTGACCTTGAACTCAGGTGGCTCAGACTGACCTTGAAATCTCAGAGAAACTGCCTCAGGCTCTTCATTGCGGGGATTACAACCATTTTAGGGATCCACCATCACTGCTGGCTTCGTAAGTGGTGACATCTACAATAAAGTCTTGGGACTGAACATGTAGCTCAGTGGTACAGCACTTGTCTATCATCCTCAAAACCTAGTGTTCAGTTCCCAGCAGCACAAAATAAGAGTTCTGATGTTTTAGGAATTTGCTTGACTAACCATACTATACAGTAAAAATTTGACAATCCAGCTTCTCCATGTTGTCTCCATTTCATCCCACAAGACTTGTTACCACACTCTTCACTACTTTTTTTACAAAAAAAACCTTTAGATTTAACTTAGATGTGCACTTAAAATGAGAAGTATGCTATTTAGACCACCTATAAAAGTACAGCATTTCAGATGATTCAACGCTGACACATCTCTTAGTTCTATTAAATATTTTTTTAGCTTTTTTTTTTTTTTTTGGTACCAGGGATCGAACTCGGGACCTTCCGCTTGCGCAGCAGGTGCTGGAACCACTGAGCTAAATCCCCAGCCCTATTAAATATTTTTTTAAACTGAGGCTCCTATTTTCTAAATTTCAAGCGATGTAATCTTGTTAGAATTAGCTAGCCAAGCAAATTTATTCAAAGGCATCACAAAATGTCTGAAACAACACACTGCAAATGCATGCTATCTAGCAAATCCAAATGTTAATATCAAAGTCTACTTTCAATGTTTAAAGTGTTGCTTTCTAACAATTCTGTCCATTATAAAAATAATTCCTTTTCCACAACTTTAAAGACTTCACAATAATGTAGGAAATTAGAAACAATTTCGTTTCCATCTATCACTTTGCATGAGTCACTGCCTCACCTGGGACAGATAACTAAGGGCTGAGAGATCTGTCTCTGGAACTAATTCTCCTTTTATGAATTTAAAGTCTTGATATCCTAGGAACTTGTCTGACTGATAGAAAACATAATTCAAATTTTCCAAGCTGTTCCTCTGCCCAAATGTCCACTTTTGATTCTGGAAATGATCACCGACTCCAAAATGCTAAACAACAGCTTACAGTTGGTGTGGCAACTGCCTCCTCCAACCAATCTTGTATCTTCCTCGATCAAAAGCATTTGCAGGTTGGTCGTTCCCAGGGGCTGCTCACAGTCAAGGGTGCCCATCTACCGTTGCCAAAGCATTTTCTCCACTTAAATCTGTTGATTCCAACTCTGGCAGTGATTTGTGCAAACCCATCACCTGTACTGCTTCATATCTAATTGTCAATAAAGATACCTTCATTCCATCCCACAAAAGACTTGAGCATGCTAAGCACCGCTCCTTTTTTTCAACTTCCTGTAAGTTTTGAAATAAACTGTTTCCAAAAGAAAAATTCACAGCCTGCAAAAATGCCATGTCCAGATTTCACTAACCCAGCTATCACTGAGAACTGTGTTAACACGCAGAGGCCCGGCGGGGGGGGCGGGGAAGAGGAACCGGCCCGCCCGAGGCCCGGATCTCAACTTGGAGTACAGGGAAACCGGAGGTACAGGAGGGACTTCCCACTGCCAGACAGCACGGAGGTTTCTGGGCACGGCTTGTTTCCAACGAACATTTTTTAAAAGCTACAAATAAATTCCTATTCCTAACTGCTCTACGCAGCGCGCGCAGACGGGGTCGGGCAGCGAACTGAGCGCTGTCGGCGCGGTGAGGCGCAGTAGCGCCGGCTCGCCGGGCCGCTCGGAAGCAGGGGAAGGCGCGTGGGGCCGGACACGCGGCGCAACGCGGCGCGGAACGCAGGGGCCAGGCCGCGCCGGAACCCGGAGCCCCGCACCCACCGCCCATGCCCCGTACCTATCCAAGAGCCCGGCGCCTGACGCGGGGCCCGCGCCTCTCTCGGCGCCGCGTCCGCTGGCCGCCAGCCAGGAAGCCACTGCGGCCTGCGGCTTCCCGCCCCCGCCGGCCGCGCCTTCCTCCAGGGACACAGCGAGCTGGCTGATGGCGTAGAGAAGCGAGCAGAAGCCGCAGGCCAGACACAGGATCAAGACGCGCAAGTAGCGCCGCATTGCCGCGGCCCCGCGGCCCCGCGGCTCCGCGTCGCCGCCGCCGCCGCCGCCGCCTTCACCTTCGCCGCGCCCGCCCGGGCGAACTGAAGCACTGGGAGCGGCAGCGCGCACCCGCGCGCAACAAGTTCCTGCGCCGCCACCGCCGCGCGCCCGCCCCGCCAGGGAGCGCGCCCGCCCCGCCAGGGATCCCGGAAGCCAAGAGGCCAAGCCTGGGCCCCTGGGCGGTGCCGGGCTCCCCGAGGGCGCTGAGATGGGGGTGGGGGGAACGTGGGAGCGCGGTCTGACCTAGTATCTAACACGGATCTTCCGCATGGTAGCTCGGCTCACTAATAACTAACGCTTCGGAGCGTGTTCCTTCCTCTCTAAAATGGAGACATTGTCATGGTCCCGTCCTCAGCATGGGGTGACAGTAAGGATGAAATGTAGCGCGCGGGAAAAACGCTCCCCGCCGGAAGGTTCTCGAAGAAGCCTTTGTACGCCCCGGCCCGGCTGGCGTCCTGGGCCTCGAGAGTGTGGCCCGCGGGGCCTCCCCACCGCACAGCTCGTGACCGAGCCCCGGCCACAGCTTCGGTGCCCGCCTCGCTCCCGCAGGCTGCAGGTGCCTGTCAGACAAGTCCACCCTTCTGCTGGACTTTCTTACAACTCAGCGTTTGCATATCCAAAATAAAATTAGTATTCTCCCCAAAGAGAATTTGTTCTCCTCGCCCACCCCGTCCATTGACCATTTGTGGAGCATCACAGAGCACCAAGCGGTGTAGTACTTTGGGTACAATGCAAGCCGGATGTGCGTGGAACGTGGATACTTTCGAGTGCAACCCGGAGACACAAGAAACTCAGGACCCAAGGACGCGGGCACACGCCCAAAGGTGCCTTCGGTTCTACCTGGGAGTATGGTCCAGGAAGGCGGCCCCACAGTCCTGCGGGAGGTCTGGGAAGTAATTCTAGGCTGAGGGAAAAATAAACAGGCTCTTGTGTACAGGGAACTGTGAGAAGTTTGCTACCACCAGCCAAGAGAATGCGAGAGCGGAAATGAGCGTTAAGACTGCAGTAGACGGGCCAGGTATTTGAGTGCCTTGCTTAGCAGACCGAGGAGTTTGAACTTCATCTGCTAGACACTGGTAAACCACTGCAGGGTTTTTAAGTAGGAAAGTTACATGACCACGTTTGCATTTTAGAGAGCATTTCTTGGCTGCAGTGCTAGCTGGAACAGAGATGAGATTAAGAGAAGGCAGCTCCAAGGCCAAAACGTGAGGCTTTCTCGGAGAAAAATCATGCTGTTAAATCATTTACAATGTAACTGGGCTTGTAAAGTTTGGTCAGGAAATACACAGTAGTGGGACTGAATTCCTAAACCAAAAAGTGCTGTGAGGGTGGGAAGTCACTAAACAAATGTAAGCTTCGGTTTCATCCCCCATAAGAATTAGATTTCTTGCCTTACCTGACAAAAATAAAAACCAGCATGCCATCAAGTTGGGTAGAGAGAATGAAAACATACATTTGTTGACTCAGTAAACATTTATTGAGTATTTTGTACATGCCAGGCAAGGGGCTGTGATGCACAGTATTCAGAAATTAAGGAGTGTACTGCTCTCAAGGGGAAACAGGACAGTAAAAACCGAAAGAAGACTAAATTAATCTTTCCACTACACCTTACAATTCTTAGAGAAATGAAGGTAAACTTAAAGTACAGAGAATGATGATGAAAGCATCGATAAGAATGGAAAATAGCTTTGGAGAGAAAGTTAAAAGACATGGTATCAAGAGTAAAAGCTAGTACTAAAGAATGTTTAATTTAAAAGATACTATAACTTTTCTATTCCAACAAAGAAACTACTTGCAGTAAAAATAACTACTTGACCCACAGATTGTTAATATATTAGAATGGCACAAAGGGAGGCCAGGAACTTTTCATTTCTGCAACCATTTATAGAAAGAGCATTATCTGGAATAATCATTCGTTTCCTTGCTATCAGGATTCTGGACTTTATCATTCCTTTAATCCTGTAATTTCAAAAAAAAATCTGTTGAAGAAGTCCATAAGGCATTCTAAAAATTGAGGCAGTTATTACATTCCCCACACAGTTAACTGGTTATCTTGAAGCATGAAGTGTGCGCATGCTGGCATCCCCTGGTCATTTCCAGGATTCCCATATTGCATTAAAGTTATTGAATATTACCTAAAATATTTTGATGTCACATAGGGATCTTTTTCATTCACTATATATCTGTATTCCTAAACGTATCTTTCATCTCTAGACTCTCTTGATTTGTTTTTTGGTACCGGGGATTGAACTCAGGACCTTGCACTTGGAAGGCAGGTGCGGTGCCACTGAGCTAAATCCCTGGCTAGACTCTTAATTCTGATAGCCAGGCCATGTAAAATTTTTAATTCATGTTGATCTTTCTTCATTTCATCAAAAAGATAAATTTAAGTGAAGAAAAAGAAATTTATATTTGTTGTTTAAAGTAGACAGATCTACACAATTTAGAAAAATCTCTGATTCAGGACTGAACCAAATCTCAAGACTTATATTTGAAAGATTAATTTTGCTTTTTATTTTTTGGGTGCTCCTATTACATGTTGGATATATATGGGCATTCAACTAGTGGGGATTTTCTTTTCATTTCTTTTTTAGTAACTCTAAATCATTCCACAGAGCCAAGTGTGCTGGCGCATGCCTGTAATATCAGCACTCAGGAGGCTGAGGCAAGAGGATCACTGAGTTTGAGGCCAGCCTGGGCTACACAGTGAATCCAAGGCCAGCCTATACTACATATTGAGACCCTGTTTCAAAAACAAACTTAAAAAAACAAAAGCAAAAACAAATCATTCTACAATAGGTTTAAGGTCCTAGTGAGCACATCCTTCCCATTTCTATGAGACCTTGATTTTTTTTAAGATATTCTTTAGAAAAAAAATTGCATTCTACACCTTTTAAAGTTCTTTTTTGATGTAATTTCCACTTAACATTCGTAATAATTTCCATTTACGTTCCTAGGAAGAGATATTATGCTATTCTTTTTTTTTTTTTTGGTACCGGGGATCGAACTCGGGTCCTTGCGCTTACACAGCAGGCGGCGAAACCACTGAGCTAAATCCCCGGCCTGTTATGCTATTCTTATAAAATACAACCTGAAATTCAGAGACACTCCTTAACCATGTGGTTAGTAATGAAGATCCATAATTTGAGTAGAAATCTTTGATGATCCAAAATGCATGTTGTTTTTTACATTATTCCATCTTATCTCATACTATGAACAAATAAATACTACATTCAGTGATTCTACTGAGAAGTGAAAACAGAAAGGAACTAAATAATATATGAAAATCTCATAGACTGGTCCTGGGAATTGTAACACATTTTCAAAGAAGAGTCAGATTAGCTGCAGAACACAACCAGAAACTCAGATTAAAGAAAATTTATCCTCAGCTCTTTTTGGTTTATAGTAAGTATATTTCCCCGGTTTTTTCCTAGAGATCTTGTTGGACTGGAGGAAAAGTTGGAAAGTAAAGTTATTAGTTTATTAGTATTAGTTTTTTTAAAAAAAGTATGACCAGTAAATATGGTAAAAAAAGAGTAGGGTCAGGAGTAGAATAAAAGAGTAAGAGTACCTATAGGCCTGGAGATCACAAAAGAGAGGCAGTGGAGAACCATGAGATGGGACATGTGGTATTACTCTATGACCTGAGGACAAAGCTGACATTTCCAGGTACACAGGAGGGAGAGAGGGAGCCAATGGGGTAGGAACAAGGAGTATCCTATGGACATCTCACATTTCTCTCTGGTACAATCGTCAGGAACCTTCCAGTCCCAGGAATAGACTGTCATCCTTTCCTGTCCCTGCTGGGGATCAAACCCAGGCTTGTGCACACTAGGCAAGCAGTATCCCATAGAGCTACATCCTTCAGCCTGTGCTTTTTTTTTAAATTTCAACTAAAATACCCAAACTCCAAAACTGTCATCAATCAAGACTCATAATTACAATATTAAGAATCTATTAAACAGGCTAACGACCCATGTTCCTTAAAACTGAAGGGTGAGAATAATCAAGAATAACCATACCCCGACACTTCTGAAGCCCCATGCTTAGCTGAAAACTGAATTCAGATTCCTATTGACATATCACCTGCCTTTCTATACAGAGGGTACATCCCTAGGCAGTCCTATGTTATATCTGGCTTATTTTTGCATTTCTGTACTTTAATAAAAAATTATTTTTTTGCTCTTTTCTAGTTAAGTGTCCCTTAAACTTTTATCTCTGTGCTAGAAACATGTATTTTTACTTTCTCCCTTTAAAGACCAAAAATCACGTCTTGGATCTAAGGAACTCAGCCTATTTCCTTTTTTAAAAACATATTCACTTTTTTTGTTGCTGTTTTTTTGGTCCATTAGTTCTCTTCTCCCAAGCTAGTTGTACCATCACCCAGCTCCTGCTTACTCCAAATGTAGATAGACATAGAACCACTTCATTGTTGCTGTCATTTTATTATTGAGAGAATGAAAGTAACAGACATGAAGTATAATCCACCTAGGTTCCCAGTTTTCTTGCTAAAAGAGTTCACAAAAACATATTAAGGTGGTACCTTTCATCCATATTCCCCTCCTCCAGGCAGGGAGGCAGTTGCAACCTCAGGACCTACAGGATTCACGCACACCACTTCCATGCCTTAGGAATTCCTGTTGGGACACATAAATTCACAGGATCCATGCCTCCCAAATTTCCCTTTGAGCTTATTGTCACACCTTGAAATAAAGCCATTTTAAGAAATTATTACTACTTAGCCTTATTTACACAGGAGTCAAGGCAGTCCTGTCCCCCGTCTCCTGATCCCCACTGGGGATCGAACTGAGGACCTTGCGCTTGCGAGGCAGGTGCGGCACCAATGAGCTAAATCACTAGCCCCAAGGCAGTTTTTAAGAAAAGAAAATGGTGTCAAAATTTGGAAAATTATAGGTCACAAAAATTTGCAGGTTTTTGAATCCTACATAAATTAAAATTGAGCACAATTTTAGTCTGAGATTTCTTGCAATTACAGCAAAAACTGAGGACAATGAATGAACTGCATTGTCTATAAGGAAAGGGCAAATTTCTTAGATAAGCTTTTCTTGAAAAAGTTCTGAGTAAGATTTCTCATTTGGACAGAGTGACATGTTTCTTCAACATCTTTACAAAAAGCAAACAGCAGACCTCATTGAGCTGGTGTTTTGTTGTTTCTGTCTTGCTTTGGTTTTAGGTGTTTTACATTAGGGAATGAACTCAGGGCCTCATGTATGCTACTAGATAAGCACTCTACTACTGAGCTACCTCCCCAGCCCTTAAATTTTACTTTGGAGAGAGGGTCTTGTTAAATTGCCTAGAATGGCCTCAAACTTGAGATCCTCTTGCCTCAGCTTTGCAAGTAGAGGTGATTACAAGTGTACATCACCATGCCCAGCTGTTTGATTTTAAAAACTGGAGGAAAATCATGAGTTATCTCAAACTACATGGCTTAAAATCTTCAACTTTGGAAATTCAAATTGGAGTAATAAGATAGCTGCTGGCTAAAACCGTTGGTTATACATTATCAGCTGCAAACATCAAAATAAGGTCCTAACACTTTCAGTGTGGACTTGCAGTGGATACTTAGGCACAGGTAAATTTTCTAGAGAAAAAAAGGTAACACTCTCCTCTATTTTTGTATCTTATATATATTTTTATTATAGCAGTGATAGCACTATAATTATTTACAGATCTCTAAGATGTGATTTCCACTTGTCTTTGTAACCAAGCCATAGTACAGGGCCTAGCACCCAAAATATAATCAATAAATGTTCACTGAATTAAGTAATACTGATGTACAGAAAGCCTAGATCAGAGAAATACTGAAGTATTATAATAGTAAACTAGCCTATAACTCCCACTTACGGGGGAAAAAGGTTCAGAATGTAAAACCTGTCCCAGAGAACTGAAACCTTCCAGGGGTCTGATTAGTTTCTTTCATTGAAGTATCTGGTCTTATCGTAGTACTTCACATGCTTCATAATTGCCCCATTCCATAAAGTCAAGAATCTGCACTGGCTAAATACAAACCCTAATTAATACATTAAAACATAACATTGAAATGATGTAGACTAGTGTAGATGTGCATCATAAAAGTATACAATGGTACCTCAGTTCCCAAACTCAATTCTCTCCATGATTCTGGCTGTAAACCCAACTGGACAAGAACTAAATCAAATTTCCCCATACAGTCAACACTGAGTATAACCACTGAATTTGATTCTGTTTTTGTCCAACTTGGTTTGCAACCAGAATCATGCAAGTTGTATAATTTAAAGAAAACTTCACTGTAACAGCTTCTTCTGAAAATCATTCTGAAGTATTACATATGTTGCTGTTGTGGTGGTCTATTAAATATATTAAAGTCTAATGACTGAGTCCTTAAGATGATTTATCATAGTGCATCTTTAAAGTGCTTGTTTTCCTAGTCATGCTGTTAAATTCAGTTGTCTCCCTCCCTAGTAATTCTATTATCCCAATCGCACCTACTTCTACTTTCTTTCTTCACCTATTTTTTTGGGGGGGTACCAGGGATCAAACTTAGGATTTTGCGCTTGCAAGGCAGGCGGCACTGAGCTAAATGCCCAGCCCTTTCCTTACCTTTGATATCAATGGGGCTTACTTTTCATCACCCTCAAGAGCCAGTGAAGGCATTCTTTTCATGCAACTTTCAAAAAGTGATCAATCTTATCTGTGTCCTGTAACCTTTATTGTTTTGGGTTTTTTTGGTACTGGGGATCAAACTTGGGACCTTGTGCTTTCGAGGCAGGCAGCGGCACCACTGAGCTAAATGCCCAGCCCACTTTTATTGTCTTTTGATTCCACTCAGCTTTACTGTGTCACTGATGGCCTTTCTGCTCGTCAATTTTTCTAACTTTATTGTTCCAGGGAACTGAAGGTGTCTTATGGTGAATGGGAGGGGGTGAATGCTAAAAAACTCAAACCACTGTTGAACTCTCTTCTGTTGTCACTTAATTTTCAAAGTACAGTGCAGAAACATCTATCAACAGCTTAACCAGTTCTTGTATCAGATCCTTCAAAGATTTTGGAAAAGAGAAAATTTGCAGACCAACAAAGTAAAATAAGGGCCTCTGTGGAAACTAAACTTCCAGAGTACTTACCAATAAAACACATATTAAAACTACATTCTTTTAGGCAACAAGAGCTTGTACCTAAAACAAAGTTAATAAAGATGCTATCAAATTAGGCTGCTTTTCCTTTTTAAAATGTTTTCACCTGGTCTATTATCACTATAATTTTAAGAAGTATTTAATTTTTTAAAAATCTTTAAGCTATTAAGTCAACTATTTGTACTGTGTAATACAACTAATTTTAAGAGTATGCATTTTCAACTGGATGTGGTGGTACATGCCTGTAGTCCCAGCACTCTGAGAGGCTGAGATAGGAAGATCCAAAGTTTGAGTCCATTTGGGCAACTTACTAAGACCCTCTCACTAGTAGCTCACTGTGAAGGCCCTAAATTTAATCCCCAGTACTGGGGTTAAAAAGAAGAGAGAATGTATTCTTGTGTTCCTCAAAAGTATACCTTCACTCTTTCTTATATCAAAGTAAAATAATAAACTCTGAAAAACATTCAAATTGTTTTTGTATAGAATTTGGTCCAAAGGACCCACTGCTAAAACCACACTGTAAATTCACAGCACAATTGAGAGCTAAAATGCACCCTACCCCACGCTCTGACTTGTTTTGCATACTCTAACAGTAGATGTAAGTTACTTATGGTATTTGCATATTTTATTGGCGAGAAAGTACATTTGAGGTAGAGTAAAATGAAGACAGGTGAAGATAATTGTGATTAATGAAAGGAAAACAAAATTTCAAACCAGGCAACCTAGCTCATTTCTCCAATCTCATAGTTACATTCATCATGTTAATTGTGGAAAGATGGTATTTCTAGCAAACACCTGATGTTACAGTGAAAATTCATTTTATTCTTTTTTGGTACCAGGAATCAAACTCAGGCCCTTGCACTTGCCAGGCAGGCACTGCACCACTGGGCTACATCCCTGACCCTCACTGTAACTTTTAGAACACTATTCCTTTAGGTTATGCAGAAAGCATGGAAATGATTTCATTACAAAAATTATTTTTGTATTTTTATAATGGGGTTTTACCTAAAGTTATAAAGCTTACTCCCTAACCCCTGTGCTGAGGATCAAACCCAGGGCCTCATATGTGCTAGGCAAGCACTTTACTATGGAGCTACGTACCAGCCCATAAAAAGACTCACATTTACTAAGCAACCAGTATTTGTCAGGTACAGTGGACCCTCAAGTTGCGACTGCCCTGACATATGAACTGGGTTAATTAGGTTAATGGAAACTTCATCTGCCTCTTGTTATCTATAGAGTGTACCCAGGTAAACATCCAGATCTCAGGTATATTAACTTACAATCAACTTGAGTTACAACCAGCCCTTGGGAACCAATCGAGTTCATAAATCAAGGGTCCACTATAATTAAGAATCTTATATGGATTGACATATAATCTTCCCAACAACCTCATGAGTTAGATACAATCATCATTGGTTTTATAGAATGGAGTAATTTCCCAAGCTTATTTAAATACTACAACAGAGACTCAAACACTAGATGTCAGCTAGCATTCTTTACCCTTCAATGCCTACCGTTTCGTTTTTGGAACGCCCCTAACAATAGAACATAATAAAAATTTTTCACTTCAAATTCTTGTTCCTTGAATTTTTCTAGGTAACATATATGAATTTCATGCAAAAATCCAAAAAGTGGAATCTTTGCAATAACTGGGTTAATCTCCATGGTACACCATCTTCCACCTATACAGAATGATGAGCATGTCCTATTTAGGTAAAATTCCATCTTCTGTCAAGATTTTTCTCTATTGTAGTTCATTGAAAATGCATCCTGAAAGTATCTAATCATCATAAATGCATTAGTTTTTTACTTAAGTGCTACAGTATTTTTCTATTACAATTATTTTTAATTTGTACTTCCTCAAAAATGAATATGTAAAACTAAGGATAAGACAAAATATCTTGTTTTAGAAGAACATAACCAGTTAGTTGGTATCTCAATAATCTTAAACAAATTTTCATTTTTCATTTAACAACACTAAAGAATGAGGTATATAAATGTTTTAATCACAGATTTTTACTGTATGCAATTAACTGTATTTCACAACTAGCATCTTACAAAAGACAGTACCATTATGTCTATAAAAAGTACTGAAATTAAAGAGAAAATTACATTACCACGAGAAACCACCAAATATCACAACTGTCAGGGTCTACAGTTTTCTTCAAATGTTACCTTATCTTTTATGTGATATTTTGTATCCAAGTTATGTTTTCAAGCTGATTTACATTTTAGAAGTCTCCATAAGTAGATATATACTCAGCAAATGGTTACAGAAAGCAGGAGACCATAGAAGAATTTTTAAAGTATTGTGTGGTTTCAAAGTTGAGATTTTTAAATATAACATAAAACATTTTATTACTTGTAAACAAAAATGCAAAATCTATAGTCATAAAAATATTTTATTGGTAATTGTACATAATAGTGAGTGGGGCTGTAAATACTTTTTTATTTCAGAATATTAATAAATGCATAAATTGGCAGTTGTGTGAAAATAGGGAACTATGGTTTTCATAACAATTGCTGTATTTAATAAGGAGCCAATTAAATTAATTTAGGATTAGTTATTTCCCAGTTCTGTGCAACAATTCTATTTCTGTATTAAATGGACTCAAACATCTATGACCCTGGATAAGTTTGAGACAAGAAAACAGTGATAAAACTATCATTAAATTAAAGCTTTTCCAAAATTGCAGCTTTTAAAATATGGCAAATTTCTTTCTTTTTTTTTTTTTTTGCCAAATGCTTATAATTATCTGAATTTTAATGTTTTATATAATACAGAAAATAACCAGTGTTCAATGACAATAGCACTAAACCTGAATTATAAAGCTAAGTAATCAATGCTTTGTTTACTAGTCTGCTAATAAACATTACAATACATGAATGTTTTGAAAAATAAGCAAACAAAAAACCTCAAAAAATGGGTAAAACCAGAAACATAATTCAGAAACAATAATTTAGTAAAACATGTCAAAAACATTGGCAAAGATTCATACAAATTCTTTAATAACAACTTTCCTATTTAACCACACCAAGTACCAGCAGGTGTATTTAAGAGGATAACCATTAAGAAAATTCTGTTGCAGCAATAGTGATTAAGTTGATCTCTGACTTGTATACATATAACTATTTGTTTCACAATTCTCAAATAATACATATTTAGGCAGCTTGCAGTATGTTATAAAAAATTTAAATTCATTACATGCCAATAGTAGAGAATTATGTGTTAGAATTCACTAAACTAAAAGTGAAAATAGACTTACCAATAACACTGCATATGAATAATTCAACCACATTTTCATGACATCTAATTGCCAAAATGTTAAGTCTGGAAATGTTTTGTAGGCAGAGACTGCAATAAAATCCAACAAATTCCAACAATTTTTAATTTTATGCAAAACTCAAATTATAGATTGCACACAAATATGCTTGTCATGAAAATGTGGTACTTCTTGGCATAATCTGTGTATCTGCATGGTAGGACAGAAGTGATTTAGAAACTGAGGAAAATAAAGTTTAATGAGATTCTCCATTCAGTGATGAGGCTTCTCCTCTGGGTGAAGATGACCTGGACACTCCCCTCTCTGTGTTATCAGAGCTGGAGCTGCTCTGACTGTGTTGATCTGCAGAAGCAGCACTAGATGCAGGTGTTGACTTTGTTTTTTCCTTAAAGTCTGTAATAATGACTGTTAGATCTCCAACGGTAACTTCCAAATGCTGAGCACTACTCCGATCCACATTTTTCAATCTTGGCCTAAACACAAAAAATGATGAATTTTTAAAACTAGCTTTTCCCTCTATCAAATTTATGACCATATAGTAAATAATAAGTTAGGCAAAAGTAACAAAATGAATACATCTGTATTTAAAGTTATTCATGTGTAACTAGCCACACAAATATCATTAAATGTTTCAAATCATTAGCATTAATCAAACCAATCATTCATGAACCATCAACATCACAAAAAACTGTGACAGTATGGAAGTCGTGGTCTCTTAATTGTGCTTTATAATTATATTATAAATTTATATTATAATTTATAGGGAGCTTATTAATCTTATCAAGGTAGACTTAGGACAACAAAGAGTTGCACTGCAGAGGAGGCTGATAAAAGTTAAGGGAGAGCTGTATGTGAGGTATTACTCCACTGATGGGCACTTCCAAGGACATCACAATTGTTCTAACTAGATCCATGACCATCGTGACTGGTCAAAGCCCACGCAAATATCCAGGCAGCATTTTCAATACCACTGTTCTAGCTGTCAAAGAGCCCTTCTATATGAGGGGGGAAAAAAAGAACAGGCAATGTCTTTAAAAAACCTAGTAAAAAGAAAAAAAAATCCTCACATTTAAGCTCACATTTGTGACCACTGTGTTTGTTTTCCAATATACCTTTCAAAATCAGAAGCTTTCATAACACTTTAGAATAAAGGAGATAAATCTTTTACTTTCACATTGTGTATATGAGTATATCAATGTTAAAAAAGAATATTAAGTGGTTAATTTTATTATTTCACAAACACCATAAAATAATCTTCAAATTTACCTGGTTTTCTTATGACTGTTCTTTTTGCTAGTTGTTTCCTTTTCACTTTTTTCTTTTTCTACTTTATCTTTTTTCTCTTTCTTTGACTGTGTAGGGGGCACAAACTGCTGAGTAACCTGCTGTGCAACCAACTGGGAGACAGGTCGAGGTTTCCTGTGTGCATGTTAAAAAGAAAGGTTTTAAAATTATAACTGAAGATAATATGTTTTTATGAAAGAATATCTCATGAGAATATATATTGTGATGACTTTCAAATATAAAATCCTTCATATGTAAGACATAAATTATTGTCTTTCCTGTTCAACAAAAATAGAACAAACTATTATAACAGTTAAAATTTATAGTCCAAGATATACGGTCAAACCATTACAATATAGCAGTAAATAAGTCAACATGAGACATTATTTAAAATGTATACCAAAGAAAATACTCATAGGAAGGCATACATACAAATAAACATGAATTTAAAAACTTAACCTTGAAAATTTGCACTGAAACAACAATTATTTTATTTTCTTGGTGTTGAGGACTGAGCCCAGGGCCTTGCACGTACAATGCATACACTCTACCACTGAGCCATACCTCCAGATCCTGAAGAAATATTTCAATTTACCCTTTTTCCTTCAGAGAAAAAAATATCTATCTGTGACAATGGCTACTTGTTCTTTCCTTTAAAACTTTAATCACTTAATATTTACTGAATATAAAAATGTCTCATTCCTTATTACTCAAATTCTTGAAATCCCTCTAGTCAATCTCACTATGCTTTTTTTGGGCGGGGGGGGGGGGTACTAGGCATCGAACCCAGGGCCTTCACACTGAGCTACACTCCTAACTCTTTGATTTTCTGAGACTGAGTGTCTCTAGGCTGCGCTTTAACTTGGATTTCTCTTGCTAGTTTCCTGGAGTGCTAGAACAACAGGCATGAACCACCATGACCAGCTGTCACTACACATTTTTGAACTTGGAAATTTGCTCTCAATCCTTTGAATTTACCTACTCATTTAAGAGTATTAAGAAATATGTATTAACAACCTACTGCAGGGTTTATATAAGAGTGTCTTAAAGATGTCTAGCTTCACCTTTCAGTACTAATATAAGCTATCATCTGTTAGTCGAGGGTCAAGGACTCGTCCAGGATTATAAAAGAACATGGGCAACTGAGGACAAGATTCAAAGTTCTTGACTTAAGTCTCTTAAGTTCTTAAAGAGAAAAAGAAAGGTAGGGCCTGGGATTTAGCTCAGTGGTTCTGCTGCCTCCCTCGAAAGCGCAAGGTCCTGAGCTCTATCCCCGGTACCATAAAAAAAAAAAAAAAAAAGAATAAGAAAGGTAAGGAGATTGAAGGTCAGGGAGGGAAGACAAAGAAGAATAAGAAAAACTTAGTTTTATTTATTTTGGGGGGGTGGGGTACCAAGGATTGAACTCAGGTCCTTGAGCTTGAGCAGCAGGCAGCAAAAACACTGAGCTAAATCCCCGGCCCCAACTTAATTTTAATATATGGTATATTAACAATGGTAAGTTTATTTCCCAGAAAATCTTTATCCTATTTTGGACAGTATTCTTTTTTTTTCTTTTTCCCGGTACTGGGCATCAAACTCATGGACAGTATTCTGTTTTAATCTTTTGCTGCTGTTTTGCTCCTCTACATCAAGATAAAACAAAAAAAATAATGAGAAAACACTGCACAATCTAATATTCAAAGTTGCACTGCTGGGAGGAAATAGGCAACAGTATGTAAAATGGATTTCAGGAAAGGGATCATGAATCTTGTTTAGCACCTACAAAAGTATGAAGGACTGGGAGGATAAATAAGACTGAATCCAATGCATAATTTAAAAAGGACTGACAGATCAAGGTTAGAGAGCTGGACAAAGAGTCATACAATAAAAGTAATTTTGAAAGCGTGGTGATTAATGATTGACTTAAGGAAATGAGCTTGAAAAGATTTAAGGCAGTGGTTCTCAAGTTTAAAATATAGTATATCTAAATCTCCTGGGAGGTTTGTTAATCTTGCTAAATCCTACCCCCAGAGTTTCTAACTCAGCAGGCCTTGGGTAGAGCTAAGAATTCGTATTTCTAACTAGGTTCCAAGTTATGCTGATGTCTAGGACCATACTGAAAAAAAAACCTGAGGAAGGGCAATATATTTGCCAAATACTGGTACTGCAGCATGAAGTTTGAGATGGGCGCAGGGAACAGCAGAGAATGGGGTGAGAGGACAGAGAAACTGCTAGGAAGCTTCACAGACAGGCAGGCAAACATGGAGCACACTCCTGTAAGTCCCAGGACTCTACAAGGCTGAGACAGAAGGACTGCAAGTTTGAGCTCAGCCTGGGCAATTTAAAGACCCTGTCTCAAAAAGTGTAAAAAGGGATGGAGATATAGCTCCGTTCAAAAGCCCTAAGTTCAATCCTCAGTACTGGGGGGAAAAGTATACCAGGCAGATACAAAAAAGAAAAAAAAAAATTAAATGCCTAAAATAATGAAGTAGCAGTGGAGTTAAGACAGGCTAAAAAAGCAGAATGAAGGGCACATGGTGACTGTGTATCTCCCTCACTTCTCAACCAACAAATACTCCTTAGACAAAATATTCCTTACCTCATGCAGCTAATGTTCTCTGGGTAAACACTATGGTCCAAATGTGGTCCTGCCCCCCAAATCCCTACATTGACAGAATGCGACAGAATTAGGAATTTGGGGGCCAAGGGTTTAGCTCAGTGGTGCCATGCCTGTCTGGCAAGCACAAGGTCCTAAGTTCAATTCCCAGTACCAGAAAAAAAAATAATTAGGAATGTGGGTGAGGATTTGGCCTTGAGGCCAGAGCCCTCATGCATGGGCTCAGCATCCTTATAAAAGACCCCAGAGAGCTGCCTTGTCACATCTACCATATGAGCACATAGCAAGAAGGCACGATCTATGAACCAGAAAACGGCCCTCACCACACACTGAATCTGCCAGCACCTTGGGTCATAGACTCCCCAGCCTCCCTGTGAGAAATAGAAGTTTGGGGGGTTTTTTTGGTACCGGGGATCGAACTTGTGTCCTTGCGCTTGCACAGCAGGCGATGAAACCACTGAGCTAATCCTCCGGCCCTGTTTTTTTCATAAACTACTTTGTTTATGATATTTTGTTATAGTAACCCAAAGAGATTAAGAAAGTAACATCAAACAAAGATAAAACAATACATGGATGGGGGTGGAGACTAAGGATTGAACCCAGGAACTTTGCACCCAACTACATTCCTAGCCCTTTAAAAAATGTTTTGACAATGGGCCGGGGATTTAGCTTAGTGGTGTAGCTGCCTGCCTCACAAGCGCAAGGTTCTGAGTTCAATCCATAGTACCAAAAAAAAAATTTTTTTTTTCTGACAACAGGGTCTCATTGAGTTGCTCAGGCTGGTCTGGAACCTGTGATCCTTCTGCCTCCCCCTCCCAAGTAGCTGTGATTATAGGCATATTCCACCACACTGGCTTAAACACAAAATATTAGATGTTGGTAAGTGCTATGTAGAAAAATTAAGTAAAAAATACAGGGAGTGTTATAGAGAGAGCTGCAATATTAATTTTACTGTTTCCCATTCTAGGGTGAGCACCACAAAGCAAAGGAAGTATCAGCTTAATCCATGACAGTACTGTATAGCTACTACATGACACTACTGAAAAAACAGTAGACACCCAATGCTTATTTGCTGAAGGATGAATGAATGATAAATTTTTTTTATGAATGATAAAATTTAAGGTTTAATGAGAAAGAAAGATTTGTTATTGTTTATTTTTATTTTGTCTGTTTATTCACAGACAGGTTCTCACTATATATAGTCTAGGCTAGCCTTTAACTTGCTATGTAGCCCACGCTGTCCTTGAGCTCATAATGCTTCTACCTCTGCTTCCCAAGTACTGGGCTACAGGTATGCTTGTTTTTATTTTTAACTGACGCACAGCAATTGTATATATTATGTGGCGTAGTATGACATTTCAATACATGTACACAATGTGTAATGATCTGATAGGGTAATTGGCATATTTATCACCTCAAATATATATCACTAAAAAAAAGGGTATGAAGCTGGGCTTAGTGGCACACACCTATATTCCCAGGTGCATGGAGGCTGAGACGAAAGGATCACAAGTTCAAGCCCAGCCTGAGTAATACAGTGAGAACCTGTCTCGAAAAATAAAAAGGACTGGGAATGTAGTTCAATGGTACAGCACTCGCCTAGCATGTGTGAGGCCCTGGATTCAAACTCCAGTACTGGCCCCCACCACCAAAAACAAAGAAAAAGAAAAAGGAGTACTATGTCTAAGTTTACTCATTTGACAAGATCAACTACTTACTCCATAGGAGAAATGAAGAAGTAAAAAATAAAAGCAACAAGAATTTAATTTCCTTTTCAGTTATGTTAGAATATGACAAGAGAAAGCAAGCTCAAAAGTGCAGCCAGGTTGAAAGAGCTTAGGCTAGAGCCTAGTGAACAGTGAGTAATTTAAAACTGAGCATCACTTTGAGATATAAGATGCACCTGAGTAGCTGTCACTGTCTTGTCTCACAAGGTGTTACAGATTTGAGTCTTTTCATAATATTATGACTTTGTCAACTTCATTTACTGCGCTTTGTATTGTCGCTCTTTCATCTCAAAATTTAATGCAAAATCAAAGTACAAAAATGCTACCAAAATAAGATAAAACAAAACATTAAGATAAATTTGCATTGTTTTGAACATAACAGTGGAAATCTTGAAATTTCTAGCAGTCAATAAACTGGAGCCATTACTGCTGTTATTACTAAGACATTTAAAATCTATTTACATTCACTTTAGTATGGTCTTTAAATAAAATAATAGTTATCTAGGTTTCTCTACCTTCATAAATGACCTCAGTAGGTACCATGATGATTTTGGGGAATTTATTAGCTCTAGTTCGGTGCAGGGTATTTTATAACATGACCATTCACTCCCTCACCTCCTAGCATGAGGCTCCGAGGTGGTACCCTCTGCTGCATGGTAACTACTCCTGAACAGTCATGCACGCTTTCATTAAAGAAGGGAATAATCCCAATTTCCCAATTCATAAATCTTACAACTGCTGTATGGTCTTTTCATTCTTAACAGATTTGAACTCTCCACCATCTCCCTAGAATCATTTTTTCCTTTTTTAATGGCCTACTAATGAGAAAATAAAAGTGTATAGTAAAGTATAATTTGCTTCATAAAGCCATGAGGTTGAGTTGAATAATTATTTGTGAGTTATTAATGGAGAATTCTTCTAAAGTGCTATACTTCTGATGATAATAAAATAATCTACAAATGTATACTGTCTCCCCCTTAGAAAGCAAAACCCACACAGGAAGAACAATTAGTGATCATAAGAGACAAGCTACAGGACCACATCAAACTAGAAATGAAGTAATAGCTAAAGTACTTATACTCTGGTGCAGTCAGAATGAACTGGAATAGAATTTAAGCAGTGAATCTGAAGATTCTTTTGAGTGAAGCTCTAAAGAATACTATATTCTGCTATGTATCTGGATATAGAGGAATAAAGAGCCCCCTCAATAATAGGATTAAAGCTATTTTTTTTCACTTAAAATGTTATTTTTTTCTGTTCCTCCATAACATCTTTTTCACTTTTTATCCTAGGCTTCCCTAAATGTGTATTACACAACTGTTCCATTCTTTTCTTATCTTAATGAAGGTTAATTTATTTTCACTTAAAGATTATGATTTGCTCATCAATTCTAAGATTACTAATCTGGTTCAATATTGCCAGAAAGAAGCAAAAAGTATGTACATTGTGTCTCAGTTACTGAAATAAAGTCCTTTGCTGCTCTGTAGGGGCTGAATGAACTTTAAAAACCCTTCACTAGTGCTAGTTCCTAGGAACATAAAATTTTTTCTTTAGAGTGTTACAGAATGATAAAACTGCACCCTACTCTTATTAAAGGAGAAGTCCTCCTCTCTCCATGAATCTTAAGGTTTGTGAGCCCTGTTCTATCTGATGAGAAAAATCTGGAGGACAGTAGGAAATTTTAGAGATGGGCAATAGTAAACTCATTTAGAAAGTATACCTTTTTATGTTCAGAGACTTATCATTCATGGTTTACTAGTATACCTTTAGCAATCTGAAAGGTTCTATGATAAGGAGGTGAGATGTGCTCAAAAGGTCATCTAGTTAGAAAATGAGTGCTGTCCATCTTTGGCTCTACTGCTTCACTGACTTATATCCTGATTAGGTTTTAACTTGTGGAAAAAGATGTTTACAGATTTGGGGGTCTCCAGATGTCTTTCAGATATATCCTAAGCAGACTGCATAAAGTACAAATGTAATGTAAGAAAAAAGAGAAGAGTTCAGTTATCTACTATATATCAGGATAAAATATTTTGGGGAGCTGTCTAACCTTCCATGGGGGTAAAAGGTCAATACATACTGATTCGGTATATGCAATTTCTAACTATGTTTTTGCATTATACCTCCACCAACAAAAATATGCTAAACATTAGAATAATGTCTTATACTTGATCAACTTCATCATAATTTAGCTCTGTCATGTTAGCCACATAAGAAAGATAAATAGATGGAAAGAACATAAAATGATGACTGATTCTTTTCTAATAAGAAAGTGGCATTAGTTATAGTTCAGAAGGCAGTAATCGACTTAATCACACTAAAATACATGGCAGATTGAAGTAATATAATAAATCTCAATGAGTAAAAGTGGCTGGAGAAGACTTGAATGTATCACAAATCTCTCATGATACATGGCCAACAAAAGCCAAAAAGTCTGATCAATCAAAATTTCTCAGAAACCACCTGTTTGATAAATTTCTTGTAACCGTACAAGTATCAGGCACTAAGTAAGGTAAAGAAGATTAATCATAAACAAAACAGACAAAATCCCTGCCCTTGTGCAATTCAGTTAGCAAATGACACAGAAACTACACAAAAGTAAACTACAGAAAAGTAAATTTTGTGAAAAGCACACTCAGTTAGCAAATGACACAGAAACTACACAAAAGTAATTTTGTGAAAAGCACACACATAAAATCTGTGTGTTGTGATTAAACAAGACTTACAGAGATGGAAGAATTTTTGTTCTTTAACCATCATTACAACAAGAAAAAATAGCCATCATCAGAGATCTTTAAAGATTTTTATATTTTAAAGGCATTTTATGAAGAAATAAGGGAACAATGAAATAATTTTACTGTAAGTTTTATTAAGTCTTTAAAATAACTTGGCTTTGAAAGTATATCGTTGAGGGCTGGGGATTTAGCTCAGTGGTTCCGCCGCCTGCCCTGCAAGCGCAAGGACCCGAGTTCAATCCCCAGTACCAAAAAAAACCAAAACTATCTCTGAAAGTATATCATTGTCCATTAATATCTGCATGAGATTGGTTCTACAACATTCCCACATACACTTCAAGGATATGAAAATCCATCCTAGCATTCGGGAGGCTGAGGTAGGAGAATCGCTGCAAGTCTGAAGCCAGCCTCGGCTACAGAGAGAGTTCAAGGCCAGCCTGAACTACAGAGGGAGACCCTATCCCAAAAACAAAAACAAAACACACAAAATCCACAAATGCTCAAGTCTCATAAAATGGCATATAATCTATGCACATTCTCTTGTACACTTTAAATCATCTCTAGGTATTCAATACCTAATACAATTTAAATATAGTTGCTATACTATATAATTTAGGGAATAATAACAAACAAAAAAGTCTGTGCATGTTAGTATAGAGGCAATTATTTTCTCTCAAAAATGGATCTGTGATTGGTTTAACCTATGGATGAAGAAGAAACCCTCGGTATAAAAGGTAGATTGTATGGACCTGAAGTGGCCAAAGTTGTTTTTTTGTTGTTGTTGTTGTTTGTTTGTTTCACAGTGATAGGGACTGAACCTAGGGCCTCATGCATGCTTAGACATGCACAATACTTGGCCCTAAAGCTTTTTAGTTTTTTGTTTGTTTTGTTTATTGTTGACCAAATGTAACTAACTCATCAGCTGTCAAGTCTACATGATGGAACATACCCACCCTGTAAATGCTGATTTCTGATTCAAATACATCTGCAATAGATTTTTTTTTTTTTTTTGTACCGGGGATCAAACTCAGGTCCTTCTGCTTGTGGGGCAGGTGGCAGAACCACTGAGCTAAATCCCTGGCCCCCATCTTCAACAGATTTTAATTTATCTTTACTTTCTCCCCTTCTTGCAGTTGCATCATGACTTTCCTTTTGAAAACCCTGACAGCTCATACTTTTTTGAAGAGAAGAAAGTCATTTTGTTTTGTTTTGTTTTTTGCCGGCCTTGAACTCAGCAATCCTCCTGCCTCAGCCTCCCAAGTGCTGGGATTACAGGAGTGTACCATCATGCCTGATGACATCAATCCTTGGTTTTGAGAAAAACTGACCCATTTAAAGACTAACAGCCTGAAGTCTCCCTTATATAGTTGATTTCAGCACCATTACAATCTCAGGTCCTATGCTCAAGCTCTTTGCAGTCATCATCTGCTTCACCTAGTAACTGAAACATGTACTTTTTGCCAGCCTTCTTCCTTACGGGCAGATAAAAAATTCTGAATTCTCAAATAGTTGGATGAAAGCTACAAGGTGAGAAGAACAAAGACTGCAAAAATAGTGTCCTTACATTTTTTATACCCTCTTGAAATATACAATAGCACAAGTTATTTCTGGGTGAATCCATCATCTTTCTGTTTTCATATTATTTTGGTCTCTTTTTAAAATATAGTTAGAAATAACTGATTAGTAAAGATAAAATAATTCCTAGGATGATGAAATAAACTATTCCAAAGAAAGGAAAAATAAAATCACTTATGATCTCATATATTACATATATTTGATATTTAAAGGCCTAAAAGATCCAGATGGTAAGGGCCAGGGATTTAGCTCAGTGGTTCTGCCACCTACCTTGCAAGTGCAAGGTTGGGAGTTCGATCCCCAGTACCCAAAAAAAAAAAAAAAAAACAAACAAAAAGATCTGATGGTATTTATTTTTTAAAAGCAAATTTTTCCTTGTTCCTTGAAGACCTCACGCAAAGAATGAAACATAAAATATCAATCCTTATAAACAGAAATGCTCAAGAACACGAAAACTAAAAGTGGGCCCAAAACAACAACAAAAAAATATGTATCAAAATACTAGAATACACATATTCTACCATTCTTTATTTTTATTTCTTTCTGTATTTATTTTTTGCTTTTCGTTTTTTTATTTTTTTTGGATCGAACTCAGGACCTCGTGCCTGTCAGTCAGGCACTATGTCCTATTTTTGGGTTTTTGAGACAGGGTCTCACTATGTAGGTTCAGGCTGGCCTTGAACTCCCAGCAATCCTCCTGACTGCTGAGATTATAGTTATGTGCCACCCTGCCTGGCTTCTACCATTCTTTAAATGCCACCATATTAGAATAACCATTTTTAGTTCTTAACTCAATATTGAAGAACATTTATAAACAGCACAAAGAAGAATCTCAATAAATACTTGTTGAAATTTTCTAACTTCCTTTATCTTATTATCTGGTAATCTTAAATATCCTCAAATATCAGAAAATTGCTGAATAAGAAAGAAGAATGGCTTCTAGGAATACCAAGAAAAAGCATCTTGGGCTGAGCGTGGTGGTACGCACTTGGAAGGCTGAGGCAGGAGAATTGCCACAAGTTTGAGGCCATCTTGAGCTACACAGTGAGTTTGAGGGCATGCTGAACTACACAGCAAGACCCAGTCTCCAAAATAAATAAATAAATAAATAAATAAAAAGTGTCTTGGTTAAAGAGTCATTGCTTCCTGTATTTTTTTTTCAACAATCCTGGGGATCGAATCTAGGGTCTCAACATGTGCTAGGCAGTGCTCCGGCCCAATACTACTTTTAACATTTCTAAATCTGTAAGATGGTCTCTCTCATGGGAACTCTCAATTTCAATTTTAATGCCTCCTTTGCTCATTTTTTTTACAAATTTAAATCTCTTTTGTTCCTTATATTTCCAACTACCATGAATTTTCATGAGATTTCTTCTTGGCTTTCTCTCTGGACTTAAAGCTTGACAGTCCCTCAGGATTAGGTAAGTTAAATAAAACAATAAATGTTTAAAAGTATACTCTAGAGGGCCAGGGATTTAGCTCAGTGGTTCCACTACCTGCCTCACAAGCGCAAGGTCCAGAGTTCGATCCCCAGTACCAAAATATAAATAAATATTTAAAAATAAAAGTATACTCTAGGGCCAGGGATTTAGCTCAGTGGTACTGTGCCTGCCTGGAAAGCACAAGATCCTGAGATTGACTCCTCGTACCAAAAAGAGTATACTCTATAAAACATTTTTTTTTTGGTACCAGGGATCGAACTCAGGACCTTTTGCTTGGGAGGCAGGTGGCAGAACCACTGAGCTAAAGCCCCGGCCTCTATAAAACATTTTAAAGAATATTTATGAATAATCTATAAACACATCTTGATGGCATAATATTTTGAAATCATGGATACTGTTGTAGTTTTGTTCAACATTAATCCCACAAATTCTAGACAAACTTGCCCAGGACACCTATCTCAAGGAAAGACAAAAATTTTACATCATGGAAATCTAGATGGGGTCATTCACTTTGTAGAGGCTTCACTTCTTCCTCATATTCTTTTCATAAAATTTTATGTTGTAGAAAATAAAAACATAACTGGTAATTCAGATTTTGTAATTAATTTCTAAGTAGTATTTCAATCAGTAAAATTAAACACAATCTTTTGAGGGGGGCAGTAGTGGGCATTAAACCCAGGACCTTACACATTTTAGGTAAGCGTTCTATCACTGAACTATATCTCCAGCTTTTTATTTTGAGAGAGGGTCTCATTAAGTTGCCCTGGCTATGATTCTCCTGCCTCATCCTCACAAACAGCTAAGATTATTGTCATATGCCACCACATCCAGCACAATCATCTTTTTTTTTTTTTTGGTACTGGGGATCAAACTCAGGTCCTTGCACTTGTGGGCCAGGTGGTGGAACCACTGAGCTATATCCCTGGTCAAAATGGAAGGTTTTTTTTTTGGTAGGAGGGATGGAACCCAGGACTTTTCGCAGTGCCACTGAGCTAAATCCCCAGCCAACAAGCATCATTTTTAATGTGGTAAATATTGGGGGATTTCTCTACTCTATCATATAAACACAATATTCCTTTCTCTAGGCTTAGAAATATACTTAAGTCTTTCCTACCTTGAAGAAAAATAATTCTCCCTTAATAACTTCTATTTACTTGTTTACCCTCTCCTTTTCCAACTATTCTCAATTGTCTATGTCTTCTTTCTCCCCTGTCTTTTTAGTCTACCACCTGACACCACACAAAGGTCAAGTACTTAAAACTAAAGGACACTTTCATTCACCATATTTGACCTCTATGTATCATGACACTACCACAGTACCTTGTTACCCACAGTCAGCCACAATTCAAAAATTAAATGGAAAATTCCAGAAAGAAATGATAGTTTGAGAGAAAGACTAGTCACATAACTTTTATTATAGAATTTGTTATAATTGCTGTATCTTATTGTTAATCTCTCCATATGCCTAATTTATAAATTGAATGTTACCATATATATGTATGTATAGGAAACAGCACTATGTATATTCTTCCCTCCCTCCTTCCCTTCCTCCTGCCCTCCCTTGGTTCAGCATTATATTATCTGAGGTACTGAGATACCAGGCACCCACTGGGAGTGTTGGAATGTATTCACAGAGGATATGGAAGACTACAGTATTTAAGACTCTAGTACCATAACTACAATGGCAATGGTTCATGTTCTATAGCTTCTCTTCCCTTTTCTTTTTTTTAGGGGCGGGAGGGGGGTACCAGGGATCAAACTCGGGACCCTGCACTTGTGAGGCAGGCAGCAACACCACTGAGCTAAATCCCCGGCCCTCTCCCCTTCTTTAGTAAATTGCTCCTTCTTTCTTAGTGTCTCCCCACCTGCCTCTTGCGTATCAAACTGCTAATGTGGTACATCTCTAGCCCTTTATATTTTGAGATAATGTCTAGCTAAATTGCCCAGACTGACCCCAAATGTGGGATCCTCCCACATCAGTCTTCCAAGTAGGTGGATTAGGGTGGGGGATTTAGCTCAGTGGTTCTGCTGCCTGCCCTGAAAGCGCAAGGACCCAAGTTGAATCCTCGATACCAAAAAAAAAAGAGGTTTCCAAGTAGGTGGATTATAGGCATGCACCACCATGCTGGGTTCAGTCTTCTTATACCTATGCTGGGTCCTCTAATCTCACCACTTGCAATTCCATCCCCTTAAATTTGAGATTTATTTCACCCTTCTGTCCTTAACCTCTTCTCTTCTGCAAACAGGTTTACAGGACAATTTCATGTAAGTCCATGGCTTCAAAAACCAAGCAACCCTAAGCAAAAACTCCTAATACTTCAAGACTTACCTATATTCTGGATCAGTATATACGTCTACTTGATGAATCTGCTTAAAGCATAGGTACTTCAAATTCTACTTGTCTAAAGCTTGAAGTCATAATTTGCTCCTACAACTTACTATCTTCAAAAGACTATTTCCAAATTCTTGGCCAAACAAAAAACTTGGCAACTTTACACTATTGTCATTCTATCACCCACTTCAATAAAAGGTAACTAAGACCTACTGTCTAACCAAATTATCTTCACACCATAAAACAGTGTTACTTTTTTTTTCCCTTGGTACTAGGGATTGAACCCAGGGCATCATCTATGCTGAGCAAGTGCTCTACCACTGAGCTCCACTCCCAACCCAAGGTTATTTCTTTAAAACAAGCAAACAAAAATTGTATGATCCTGTCATTTTCTTTCTCAAAATTCTTTATTTGGTATGATTCACTACTTTCCAGATTTTTCTCCTACAATTCTATGAACCGTACAACACTGCCACACTGAACTACTAGTCATTCCCCAAAAGTCCTATGCTTTTTTCCCAGCCTCTTGCCTTTATAAGTGTGTTCTTTCTGTATTATAAAATACATAACAATTAAAAATGGTTAAGATGCTAAATTTTATGTAGTTCTGACAAATAAGTCATTCACATTACACTGTAACTGTATGCATGCCTCTAAGCTCCTAGGGGACTCTGTCTTTTCATTTTTGAAACACTGGTACCAAGCTCAAGAGCATGATAGGTAGTCAATGTTTACTGATGAATGTAACAGCCCTTTTTCCCTTCTGAATCTTTAATTTTCCCTTTTAAAATTCTTTATGCCCTCTCAAAACATGCTTATGTCAGTTTCTAGTTTATATTCTGCTTTGGAAGTTTATGTACTCTGAGTCTCGTCAGCTTTTCCTATGTAAAAATCTACTATTTATCTGTAACCCTGCCTCTTCCTTAAATTTGGTTCTATAGCTCCAATAGTATACTATCACTCATTTTCAATAAGAATAAAGACATAGTGGGGTGTGGTGGCCCACACCTGTAATCCAAGCACTCACAGAGGCAGAGGCAGAGGCAGGAGGATTGCCTGGAGTTCAAGACCAGCCTGAACTACACAGTGAGACTCTGTCTCAAAAAAAATAAAAACATTCCTGTTGTTCCCCTAATATCAGCTCTAAATGGTGGGGAAGAGGGGTAATAAAAGTTGTCAGCAGTTGTTTAGTTTTAATATTCTCATATTTTAGAATAGGTAAGTGTCTTACTTGTATAATTATTTTTATATAAGTAAAAAATAAAATCAGTTCAGTGATTTTTTCATAGTTCTTATAGCCAACAAGCCAAAGAGCCAGGACTTGGTACAATACTCATAGTCCATTCTTAGTTACAAAAAAATCTGTCTGATGGGACTCCAGGCATCTGCTATATAGTGGTTTGAGATTAATCCTTCACATGCACTACTCAAAAACAGGACACCACAATACACCACTGCAAATGCTCACTGTGCTGATGTCTGGGCCAGTTAGGACTCTCTGTCATGGCACCTGGGAATGTGTATTTACTGTCAAGTTCTATAAGTGATTCTTTTAAATAAATGTTTTAAAACAAGCATTAGGCTAACACACCATCCTCTAGCCACATTTTTTTCCCCTTAACTTTACTGGTACATTTTAGGTGGAAATCACTATGGAGATACCTCAAACAACTAGGACTGGAAGTCCCATTTGTCCCAGCTATTCCCCTGCTGGGGATCTTCCCCAAAGAATTAAAAGAATCATACCACAGTGATACATGCTCACCCATGTTTAGAGCGGCACAGTTTGTTATAGCTAAAACTTGGAAACAGTCCAATTGCCCATCAACTGGAGACTGGATAAAGAAGATGTGGGGGTTTTTCTTAATAAAATGGAGTACTACTCTAGCGACATTTTTAATGTTGTTGTTTTTGTTCCTCTAAGGCATGATGCTTTTTCTATGTCTGGTTTAGTAGCACAGTACTAAGGAAATCCTATTTACAAAGTTAAATACACCAATCCTCTCTTACCCTTGGGGGATATGTCGCAAGACCTCAGTGGATGCCTATACTAAACCACATATACATATATAAATATATACCTATATCTATCTAGAGTACTTTTTCCTACAGATACCCATGATAAAGTTTAATTCATAAATTAAGCACAATAAAAGGTCAACAATAACAATAAAAAATAGAACAATTAATGTAATATGCTATAATAAAAGTTACAGATTGTGATCTTTCTCTAAATATTTTATACAGTAAATGACTGACCACACATAACTGAAACTATAGGAAGTGAAACTACAAATAAGGGGAATTATTGTACTTAATTACTGTACAACAATCTTTTAACTTTAAATTCACCTTGACCTTGAGAAGCAGTTTACAAAAAAGTAATTTACAAAATTTAGAAAAACAGGAAATTTTGGTATACAACTATTTTAAGTTTGGCATACAGTTGTTAACCACTCATATTCTTTAGACAAGAGGCATAAAAACTATAATTACAAAATCTTTTATATTCACCCATCATAGTCACAGCAACTAAGCTATGATGACAGCAGAGCACGTATCACCAGCACATGGGCTGTCTTTCTCAAATGTAAGCTGAGGCATATATGTGTTGCAATGGTGAATGTATTTAGAACCCACCCAAAATCTAAGCGAGCCAACATGAGTCTTGTCTTTTTTTAAGAACAGCATAGAACCAGATGTGGTGGTGCATGATTATAACCTGAGTCCACTGCAAGGCTGAGGAAGGAAGACCTCAAGTTCAAGCCCAACCTAGACAATTTGGCAATTTAGCAAGGTCTTGTCTCAAAAAAAAATTTAAGGCCTGGGGTGCACCTTAGAGCAAATGCTCTGGGTTCCACCCCTACTACGAGGAAAACAAAACAAAAGACTAACACAGAGCTATCATATTCTTGATCACACATTTCAAAGAGTATAAAAAAACACAAAAACCCAGAGATAGCAGAAAAGTTATTCAGAGGTTTACATAGGAATGAACTACTCAGACATATGCCCAAGAGAAAGGAAAATATGTTTCTACAAACACTTGTCCATGACTTCATAGAACCATTTTCTATAACAGTCAAAATATGGAAGCAACCAAAATGTGCTTAAACGGATGAACGGATAAGCCAAATGTGGGCATATACCCATAAAATAAAATAGTATTTAGCCATTAAAAGGGATGAAGAAGCCAGGTGTCGTGCATATCTATATCCCAACTACTAAAGAGACCAAAATAGGAGGATAGAAAGTTTTAGGCCAATCCGGACAACTTAGTGAGATACTGTCTCAAAATAAAAAATAAAAAGGGCCAGCATATACTTCAGTGGTAAAATGCTTCCCTATCATGAGCAAGTCCCTGGGTTCAATCCCCAGTACTGTCAAAAACAAACAAAGAATGAAGTACTAACAGATGCTACGGGTGACCCTTGAAAATATACTAAGTGAAAGAAGAAATCACAAAAAACTATGTATTATATGATTTCACTTAGAAATGTCACAAATAAGCAAATCCAAAGAAGCAGAAAATGGATTTGTAGTTGGTTGCCTAGGGCTAGTTTATTGAGGAATGGAATGGGTAGTAACCATTAATGTGTATCAAGTTTCTTTTGGGGCCAATAAAATATTCTAAAATTAAATTGTAATGATGGTTGCACAATCAATAAACTGCATACTTGAATGGGTAGATGCTACAGTATGTGGATTATGTCTCAATAAGCTGTTTTTAGAAATGCATTTGGACCCTCTTCAGCTGACAGAGAGAGAACTTTAGCATAAGCACCCTACCAAGGGTAAAGAAGCACAAAGGGGTATAAATTACTCAGGGAAACCCCTTGGATCTCGTAATACACTCCAGCTGGACCTACTCAATGTATTCCTCACCCAGGCTCTCTAGATAACATCTTATCTGATATTTGATTTGAGCGTCTGTGATGAAGCATCAGAAGGAAAGAAGTTAGAAAGAAGCTAAAAGAAGTTTTGTTTTGTTGTCCAGTTTGGCACGTATTTGTGGACTGTACTTTGAGGCCAAAACTACAGTACTGTGAGGGCAAACATGGAAGAGGGAAAACGGTGATTTAAAAATTTTGGAAGTGAGCTGGGGACATAGGGATTCAATGGTGGAGCACACACCTAGCATATCTGAATGCCTTGGTTAGATCTTCAGCACCACCAAAAGAAAAAAATTCTTTTTGCCTCAACCATTTGTCTTTTTTCAACAAATCAAGGATTTGCTAACCTATTTTGAAAGTTTTAGGTGAATTAACCTGCAAAATTATCAACTAGCTTGAGTGGTCTTCCCTTTATACACATTAAAATTTGGTATAAGAACACATTTATTAACATGTTATTTGTTTTTCATGGCAAAAACTTGGAAATGCAATGTGTGCCAAATACCCTGGGAGCCCTGTAGCACCTCTACGGAGTCTTGGTTGTCCATATCCCTCACTAATGCTACTTATCCTTTCACGGCCATTTTCTGTTTTCCTAACAATGGGTAAAAGATTACGTTTTACCTATTTTTGTAGCCCTAACACCTACTATAGTAGATCCTACATGTATGAGATGCTCAATAAACATCTTGTGATATGAGCCGGGGATTTAGCTCAGTGGTTCCACCACCTGCCTCACAAGCGCAAAGATCCGAGTTTGATTCCCAGTACCAAAAAACAAACATCTCGTGATATGGATGACCATTAAAAATACAATATAAAGGGCTGGGGATTCAGCTCAGTGGTGCCACTGCCTGCCTCACAAGTGCAAGGTCCCGAGTTCGATCCCTGGTACCAAAAAAATGAACAAACCAAAAAAAAATGATATAATAATGTAAATGGAACTGTTAATCACATGATCACCAATGTGATCAGGTACCAACTTTTCATCTTCTTTTCAAATTATTTGCTTCTTTCTCTGCCTACAAATAATGAAATACCTATTACAACTGACTTCTCAGTAAAATTCAAACAGTAAGTACAGTAGAGCTATTTGTCTCATTGTTTTTGCAACAGAATCATCATGCTAACAAAAATATTGCAAGAAATCTCAATATAAAGAAAATGCCATAATTTCTACATGAAGTCAAGGAGTTGAGTCCCTCTGAGTTGTCTGATATTCATTCTTATTCCTCTTAATTATCTCTGAGGTGTGGCTGAAGAATAACATTTGAAAACTGCTGATTTAAGGTATCCACACTATAACAATTAAATTTACCCTCAGGTTCAACATAATCTTTCTTCTTGTCATTTGTCTTAAGTGTATTTACAGAATGCAAGGAAGAATATCCTTCACCATTTCAATAATCTATGCTGAAATATTTAGAAGAGTTTTTACTCCAAAGTCTATTATATTTAATTTTTAATACTCCAGAAGGCCAGAACACAATTTTCCCTAAACTCCTAGGAGGTAGTGGCAGAGAAGACTTGATTTTTTAGCAAATACTAAGGTAGTCTTTAGTAAGCACTGACAAAATATATTACACATCAGTTTTATAAAAAGTAGGTTAGTGTGCTCAGCAGTTAATTCTCTGAAAAAAAACCCATCACAGTTTGGCATTAGCTTTTCACTTAATTTGAAAGACTAAGGACAATCTTGAGAGTAACAATAGATCACCATCAATTTTTCTCTTTTAGCCAAATAAACGTTAAGTCTTTTTATTTTTGTTCCACATTACTGGAACCGTTCTTCCTATCATTCCCACTAACACTAGACTATCATAACCCAAGAGCAGCTTTCTCTATTACCTGATCCTTCACCTTCTCCCCTCCAGTCAAAGATTACTCTTCCTTATATTAGTGCATTTAACAAACACTTATTGAGCACTCACTATGTTTCAATCACTGTTCTAAGTACTAACAACTGAGCACTAAAAAAGGTTTACCATTATCTCAAGGGGTAACCGTAATTCTGATTTCACAGAGAAAACAAAAGCCATTCAATTCAAAAGTCCACAACCTCCTAACTGGGCCATGTTTTCTGACCTCACTAACCACATTCCTGTTTAAGCCACTCCTCTCTGGCCACCAGGTCACTTCTCCAAGACAATACTCCTGTCACTGACCTACTTTCTTCTCTATGGAGTTGCTCCCATTAGCATACAAACACAAGGTAATAGTTCTTACCTTTTAGCACAAGCATCTTTTCCCAACTTTCTTTCTAGCCACTGTCCCATTTCTCCATTTCCCAGAACAGGTCTCAAATGATTTGTCTATGCTCCACACTTCTTTCTCCCACTCTCTCATGCGGTCAAATTGATCACAGCTTTTGGTCTTTACCAAAACATCCTTATCTTTCCACCAACACTGATTTAAGGACAGCAACAACCACTATTATCATATCTAGTAATCAACTCTAGTCTTCCTCTTGGCCTTTTTAATGTGCATTTAGTTGAATGTATCACTCCTTCCTTTTCTGAAAATTCTTTTCACTCAACTTCCAGGACACCACACCCTTCTCATTTTTCTTTTGCCTCACCAACTACTCATTTACAGTCTCACTAGTTACTTTCCCTCTTCCCAATTTCTAAACCTTGGAGAGCCCCAAATCTGCTTTCAGATTCTCTTAATATGCTAACCCTCCAGTCCAGTGTTACTCAGGGCAGTCCACCAACCAAGAACATCAGCACAGAGAAGCCTATTAGAAATGCAAATTCTTAAGCCTTTTCCCAAAACTGTAGTCATTTTCACGCATGTTGAAGTGTGAGAAATGCTGCTCTAAGTGACTTCATTCAGTCCTTTGCTTTAAGAATTATCTGTGTGGGGCTGGGGATTTAGCTCAGTGGTTTCACCGCCTGCTTCACAAGCGCAAGGACCCAAGTTCGATCCCCAGTACCAAAAAAAAAAAAAATTATCTGCGTAATGGGTCTCAACTCTAGCTGCAGATTCACCTGCAAAGATTTTTTAAAATATCCAAGCCTTGAGAACAATAGTCAAATTTGCTATATTTTATAAGTAAGATTTGTAAAAATAAGAAATAGTTAAGAAAAAATAGCCAGGTGTAGTTGTGGACACCTGTAATCCTAACACTCAGGATTGCGAGTTTGAGGCCATTCAAAATGAATTTAAGAACAGCCTGCACTACACAGCAAAGAGCCTATCTCAAAATAAATAAATAAAATGGAATGCAATAAATTGAAATAATCATTTAAATAATGAAAGTAGTACCTGAATAATCATTTTTCTTTCTTTTTCTTTTCTGCAGTTCTGGGAATTAAATTCAGGGCCTCAAGTATGACAGGAATAAGCTACCTTCTCTTTTTATTTTTTATTTTTTAATTTAATTTTATTTTTTTTGGTACCGGGGATCGAACTCGGTTCCTTGCACTTGCGAGGCAGGCGGCAGAACCACTGAGCTAAATCCCCGGCCTAATTTTTTATTTTTTTGGTACCGGGGATTGAACTCAGGACCTTGTGCTTGCCAGGCAGGCACTGTGCCGCTGAGCTACATCCCAGGCCTCCTTTTCTTTTTATTTTTAAGATAGGGTCGGGTCTTATTAAGTTGCCCAGGTTGGCCTGGAACTTGCAATTCTATTTTAGCCTCTCAAGGACCTGAGATTACAGGCTCTGAATAAAATGTTTTCTATGCATAAAAGCTTTCCTCAAAGCTTGAGCTATAGCTCATTGGCAGAGCAACTTCTTAGCATGCACAAGACCCTAAATTCAATCCCTAGTACAGCGAGAGAGAGAGAGAGAGAGAGAGAGAGAGAGAGAGAGAGAGAGAGACAGAGAGAGAGAGAGGAGAAGCTTTTCTCAAGGACACACATATATACACAAAACCTCTCATATTTAAACATATAAAAAGGTGTGGCCCATAAAATCCACCTATTTAATTCCAAGATATGTATCAAGGGAGAACAATACAGTCCATACAAAAATTTATATATGGATGTTCACAGCAACTTTAGAAGGGCCACAAACTAAAAACACCCCAAATGTCCATCCCTAGGTTAGTGGATAAAGAAACTGTGGTATACCCATACAATGAAATACTCACCAACAAAAGGAATGAATTGCTAAGGCCGGGGATTTAGCTCAGTGGTTCCGCTCCCTGCCTTGTAAGTGCAAGGTCCCAAGTTCGATCCCCAGTACCAAAAAAATAAAATAAAATAAAAGGAATGAATTGCTGACACTCAACAACACAGATGAAAAATAATTATATTGAATGAAAGAAGCTGGATTTAAAAAAAAGTACACATTGTATGATTCTATTTATGTACAAGTGTAGGTAATGCAAACTAATCTGGCATTACAGAAAACAGATCTGTGTTTTCCTGGTGAAAGAAGATGGGAGGGAAGAGATGTAAGGAGTTGAAAGGGGCTACAAAGAAACTTTGGAAATGAAGAATATGTTCACTATCTTGACTGTGGTAATGGTTCCACGGTTGTATTCATGTAATCGTACACTTTAATCATGCAGTTTATTGTATGCCTACTATATCTTAAAAGCTATCTGAAAAATGTTTAACCTAACCGTTAATCAAATTAAAACAAGAAACCCTGGGTCCCACTTGAGAATGTGTAGGGATGGGGCCAGGTTCAAATTTTATGAAAGTTCCCAAGCTGATCCTAATGTGCATCTAAGGCTGAGAAAAAGTGATCTATACACTGGTATTCCAAAATTTATATCACCAGGCCTACCATCTCCCCTGAAGTCCAGACTTACACAACCAACCATCTGCTTAACATTGCCACTTGGATGTCAAATAGCATCCCAAAATAATCAGTATGTCGTTCAAACATGCACTCTTGATTCCTCCTGCTTCCCACTCTTCCATTCTGAGTCTTCAGTAAAAACCACGCCTTTCTTCTGGTTGATCAGACCAAACAGTTGGAAGCTATATTCATTTTCCTTTCTCTCACACCCTCATCTAATTCATCAGCAAATCCTTCCACCGTACTTTCAAAATATATCTAAAAACAAGTGGCTTCTCACCACCTCCCTTAATAACACCTTTGTAATACCCTAACATTTCTTGTTTTGCTATGGACTATTCTCCTATAAAGCAGTCACTGGAAATGGCTTCTAAATATAATCAAACTAAATCACTCTTCTGCTTAAAATGCCCAGTGGTGCATTAACCAGGGTTCTTTCTCTAGGGGCACAAAACCAATAGGACATATATAGTCACAAGAGGGCATGTATTAGATTAGCTAACATAATCAGAGGCAAAAAAGTTGCAAGATGGCAGTTTGCAAGATGGTGTACCAGGGAAGCCAGTCTAAGAACCTAAAAGTCTCAGAACAAAAGACAGACAAATGATACAGCCCAAGTTCAAGGCTGGTGGGCTTGCACTGGTGCAAGTCTGCATTCCAAACCTGAAGAACCTGGATGTCCACAGATAAGGGCAGCAAAAACACACTCACTTGGGAAGAGTACAACTGAGAACTAGCTTGCCCTTTCTTCCATTCCATCTGGGTCCCCAGTCTACTGGAAGATGTCATCCACATTCAGGCTGGGTCTTCCTCACTCAGTTTGCTGAATCCCACATCAATCTTATCTGGAAATACCATCACAGACATTCCCAGAAGTGTGCCTCACCAATTCTCTAGGCATTCCTCAATCCAGTCAGGCTGACAACCAAGATTAACCATCACAAATGGGTTCCTCCTCCCACACAGCCAACTTCTTATGTGTTACACTCTGGCAAGAGAATATGTAGCAACTGAAGAAGTCCAAAATTCTTGTTCTAGTCCCCAAGTCTCTACATGAGTTAGCCTATTCTCCCACCAATCTTCTGGTGGGAACTCTGTTCCAGCATATCTGGCTCTTCTGGCTGCTATAACGAACTGTGTAGCTTAAATAAAAGAAATTTATTTGTTCAGTTTTGAAGGCCAGAAAGTCTTAAGTTAAAGTTCGAACAGAGTGTAGCTTCTGGTGAGGGCTCTCTTCCCAGCTCAAAAACAGCTGTGTTCTTACATGGCCTTCCCTCAGTGCAGGCATGGAAGCGCCCCCTCCATACCCATCAAAGGGCTGAGGGATTGAGCGGGAGAAGGGGAAAGAAAACTCTCTTTCCTCCTCTTCTTGGCTTACTAATCCTGTGAGATTGGAACCTTACCTTCATTTAGCCTCACCTCTTAAAAGCCCAATCAACATATAAACCCTGGAGACACAATTCAGTTCACAGCATCCAGCCTGGGGAATTCATCAGCTGTCCCCTCTGCCTACTCTACCCAGTTCTTCCAGTTCTCTGCTCAAATGCCAACTGCCAGAGAACTCCTTCATAATCTGACATAAAACAGTGGAATGAAGCCTGGTACAGATGTTCTTCTAAACTCCTCAGTTGCTCCTATTGTGCAGACAATGGCCTATCAAATGAAGATCAAATGGCAGCTAAACTGTCCAACCCCCATCAGACCTCAGGATCAGGATCTGTCGGGTTAAGCAAATTACTGCTGTCCACTGACATCAGTAGTCCTTCACACTCACTATATATTTTAAGCATCTGAGCACTTTTTAAAAAAATACCCTTGGGGGCCGGGGATCTAGCTCAGTGGTGCTACCGCCTGCCTCACAAGCTCAAGGTCTCTAGTTCAACCCCCAGTACCAAAAATAAAATAAAATAAAATAAAATGGGCTGCAAATCATCCCCAGTTCCTGATATTCATGCCCTTTCTAATCCCTTTCCTGTGAGTAGGCTGGACCTACGAAGGTGCTTCTAACAAACAGAATACAGCAAAACTGATTGGATGTCACTTCCAAAACTAGGTTACTGAATGACTCTAGCTTCTACCTCCCACCCCAAGCACATTTTTACATTTGTGCCTATATAAGTTATACAGATTAATGGATTTCATTTTGGTAATTTATACATACACTTAACATACTTTAATCATCCCACATCACCCCTCTTGGACCACTTTCTCCCCTAGTTTCACATGTTGGGGTTGGGGTTGGTGTGTATAACGTATTTTGATCATATTCTGGCTTCCATCCTGCTCACCCTATGTTGCCTTATGAGCTCCCTTACACAGTGGCCAGGCAGCAAAGAGCTGAGAAAAAGCCTCTGGCCAACAGCTCAGTGAGGAACCAAGGTCCTCAGTCCAGTGCAAAGAACTGTGTTCCGCCAACAGCAACAGAAGTAAGGCTGGACATAATCCTTCCCCTGTACCTCTAGATAGGTGTAGCCCCAGCCACCACACTGACTGCAGCCCAGCTGAGGCATACTTCGATTTCTGACCCACAGAAACTAAGAGATAATGTTTGCTGTTTTAAGCAGCTAAATTTCAGGGTAATTTCTTTGGCAGCAACAGATAGCTAATATATGTATTTACACCTATAATATCCCAATACAGAGAAGTCATTCCTTCCTACACCCAACTGAAAGATGGCTTCTTTGATACACTTAGTTCTGGTCAACTGAATCCATGTATTTCACAGAAGTTATGGCATTCACATAACACAACGGACTGTAACAAATCAACCATCAGATTATGGTGCTTTCAGCATGGGACAAGTTGTGCTCTGCTTGATGACACTAAAGTACACATTTGGTTTGTTCTCCACTAGTGTTTCACTCTTTTGTAATGATCATCTTTTTTTCTGTGCTTATTTCTGTTACACAGTTTAATTTATGCTGGCATTCCTTACCATCTGCCCCATAGCTTTTCTTCTACTTTTTGGCCCACCCATGCAAATAAGACATTAGTCTTCAGCATCATCACCAGGCAGTACCAGGGCTTGTTTCATCCCACCTCTCCACTACCTTTGATCATACAGATCGTTACTTCTTGTACAATAATTGGATCTATGGCTCTTTAATAACTGTTCCTAGAACAGCTTACTACAATATTCTCTGAGCATGATCTGTGTAACCATTTTCTAGATGGCTCTATCAGTCAACCAAGTACTGTACAGGCAGTCTGGTATAATCCTAAGTGAAAGAGATATGATTTTTCATGGAAATCCTGCTTTTATATGATGTAAAATCCAAATTCATAAAACTTGTTTTAGCTCATAGAGCTGAAAATAACTCCACAAAAGCCAGAATCCAAAATGATGATGTAAAAGTAAAGACTGAGTAGAGCTTCAGTGGAATATGGAATGTTACTCAATGTTAACTAATATAAGTGAATCTGCAAGTGGGATATGTATGCAAAAGTACCTGGAAGGAAAAGTACAAATGAAAGGGAAATACACTGGTAAGTATCCGAAAACATCCTTTTGCCTCTAGTGTTTTCTATTTTGTCAAATGATGGCAGGAAGCAACAAAGATTTTTAAGTAACTTTCAAAAGAAAGTGCCTCTCTGGCATGCCAAGTAAGGGTTTACAAAACAAGGGTAAAATACGCTCTTTTGTATGAAACTGATGGATTTAGTCATTATAAACAGAGAAGTCTACAAAGACCTCACTCATATTGTATCATAAAAGCAAAAACATAAAGAAGACTTTTTTTAAAAATTCACAGTTTAAAAGCCAGGTGTGGTGGCATACGTCTATAATCCTAGCACTTGGGTGGCTCATCCAAGAGGATCACAAGTTCAAAGCTAGCCTGGGCTACACAATGAGTTCAAGGCCAGCTTGGACTACACAATAAGACCCTGTGTCAAAACAAAGAAGCAAAAGCAAAGTCCACAAAATTAACAGTATACAACTGATAAGAAAGCAAAAGGCACAAACATTTTTGAATATATGTAGTTGGTCACTGTCTAAGGTTAAAAGCATGTAATATAGAATAGTTAAGACTATTACATGTGGATGCTAGCAGATATTTGTGCTTTACACTTAGAATAAATCCCTTTTGGTTCTCTGAGCAGCACCATGGCTGTGAGGAAGAACAAGCACCTAACGAAAGGTGGCAAAAAAGGAGCCAAGAAAAAAAGTGGTTGATCCATTCTCTAAAAAAGACTGGTATGATGTGAAGGCACTGGCTATGTTCAACATAAGAACTATTGAAAAAACACTAGTCATCAGAAATCAAAGAACCAAAATTGCATCTGATGGGCTCAAAGGTCATGTGTTTGAAGTGAGCCTTGCTGATCTGCAGAGCGATGAAGTTGCCTTTAGAGAATTCAAGCTAATTACCAAAGATGTTCAGGACAAAAACCGCCTAACTTCCATGGTATGGATCTCACTCATGACAAAATGTGTTCCATGGTCAAGAAATGGCAGGACATGATCAAAGCTCATGTTGATGTCAAGACTACCAATGGTTATTTGCTTCATTTGCTCTGTGTTGGTTTTACTAAAAAAACAGAACAATCAGACACGTAAGAACTCTTACGCTCAGCACCAACAGGTCCACCAAATCCGGAAGAAGATGATGGAAATCATGACCTGAGAGGTGCAGACAAATGACTTGAAGGAAGTGGTCAATAAATTGATTCCAGACAGCACTGGGAAAGACACAGAAAAGGCTTGCCAGTCTATTTATCCTCTTCATGATGTCTTTGTCAGAAAAGTAAAAATGCTGAAGCAGCCCAAGTTTGAATTGGGAAAACTCATGGAGCTTCATGGTGAAGGTAGTAGCTCTGAAAAAGCTACTGGAGATGAGACTGGAGCTAAAGTTGAACGAGCTAATGGATATGAACCACCAGTCCAAGAGTCTGTTTAAAATTCAGATTTTTAATAGTGATAAATAAAATCCTATTTGTGAAAAATGAATTTTTTTAAAAACCACAAATGTGAAAAGAAAATCAATTAAGTCCTTATATAACTACAGGCAATCTGAGAGAGAACAACTTTTTGTTTGACTTAATTCACTGACACCCCAAACTGCACAACAAACTAAAATTCAACATTAACTGGAAAAGGTGGGTTGTGACCAGCATTAAAGAAAACACTATTTGGGCCAGGGATTTAGCTCAGTGGTTCCGCCGCCTGCCTTTAAAGCACAAGGTCCTGAGTTTGATCCCTGGTACCAAAAAAAAAAAAAGAAAGAAAGAAAACACTATTTGTGTAGACACAAAGTTATCAAAGAAGTGGCAAATGACTGTGTAAGCTACATGTTGCTTTAGGATTCAGTATACAGCTGACTTAATGTGGTAAGAATGATCATAGTATTTTCTTTTTCTGTACAAAGAAAATATTATAGAATATTGATTTTCTATCTTAATATATATATATAATAAACTGCTTGTTGCGGGGGAAAAAAGGTTTACACATCAAGATGTAGATAACATCTGAAATGGTCACTTCTATGATTTCTAAGTCCCTGCCCCATCCAATGGTATGTGTATCTGGACAATAACTCTAAATATGGGAATACAAGACATTTCACTTTTAATATCATTCCCTTTTTGTGGTGCTGGGGATCAAGCCCAGGAACTCAGGCCTCATATGGACTAGGCAAGTGTTCTACCACTAAGCCACATCCTAGTCCTTAATTCTCTTTTTCTTTTTTTACTTAGTCAAATATGGTGTATAGGGTTGATCATTAAGAGATTGACTTTCGCACTAAGAGTAATTAGGAAGCTAATTAATATTTCATTTGCCACCACTTCAATTTGGAATATTCAAACTTTTAGTATTTTAGTAGGATGAAGTTCATCCAACGTCTGAGAGTGTAAGAATCAGCCTTCAGTAAGAAATTATACTTAATTTCCAGGTCAAGTTTAATCTGAATATACAGAATTATCTAAGCAGGTCATTGCTTGCTACTAATTCAGCAATCTATAATTTTAAGTAAGCAAAGCATACGGTAGAAATTAACACAAGAAGAACACTAAAGAGGGAACATAATCTATAGTTCAAACTCATGAGACCTATAAAGAACTAAGGAAACAACATTCCTTTTACACGTCATTTGTTGTGAATAGTAACTATCTCATTTTCACTACTTAGAAGTGACCATTTTGTTTTTTGTTTTGGGGGGTTTTTTTGGTTCTGGGGATTGAACTCAGGACCTTGCACTAGCAAGGCAGGCACCGGAACCACTGAGCTAAATCCCTAGCCCGATGTGACCATTTTTTAAATTCACAAAAATCAGTGCTATGCTTATATATTCTCTATGCTCCAAAGACACTAAAAGATTAAGATACAATGGAATAATGGTTAAGATCCTGGCTCTGAATTGAGACTTTCTAGATCCTAATCCTATTACAATATTTACTTCAAATCTCTCTCTCTTTTTTTGGTACTGGGGATCAAACTCAGGATCCTGCACTTGTGAGGCAGGTGGCAGAACCACTGAGCTAAATCCCTGGCCCTTTTTGGTTTTTTTGAGACAAGGTCTCACTATGCAGTCCAGGCTGGCCTTGAACTCACCATGTAGGCCAGGCTGGCCTCAAACTCACAGCAATCTTCCTGGTTCAGCCTCCCAAGTGCTAGGATTACAGATGCATGCCACCATGCCTGGTTTAAAAATCTTGTTTCTTGGGCTGGGTGCAGAACCCAGTGATAGAAAATCTGCCTGGCATGTGCAAGGCCCTGAGTTTAATTCCTGGCATTTGGGAACCTTAGTATGATTCTTTTTTTGAGACAGGGTCTAACTACATAGTTCAGATTGGTCTTGAACTAACTATGTAGCCCAGTCTGACCTCAAACTCACAGCAATCCTCCTGCCTTAGCCTCCTGAGTGCTGGGATTACAGCCATGCACCAATCCCTGGCATTTGGGGGAAAAAATAGGAAAAAAGTAATAAAAAATTTTAAAATAACTCTTATTTTCACTTTTACAAGATAGTAATTGTCAATAAAAACTAAACTGCATGAAAATGCCTTAACACAGTCTTATACGTAAGTATTAATAAACACTAATAAATCAGAATTATTCTTTAAGGCTATTCAGACAATCGAGTGTATGAAAAATCTAAAAGCTAGCATGTCTAGGTGTTACTAAAAATTGAGTTATGAATACATCTTTATAAAAGTTTGGTCTTTCATACTTTATCATTTCCAAACAAAACTGCAATGTTACACACTTAAGTCCCAATTTGTGAAAAACTAAAAGCTATTGGCCTTTTCCTTCTTATCTGTAGGGTTAGACAACTGCTGCTTCTCTCTGACCTCATTACCTCTGTGACAGCTAGCCTGTCCAAGGTGGTCCCCTACTGGCATTCATAGCGTTGTGTAGTCCTCCAACACAGACTAGGCTGCTGAATGACCAGAAGGACACTACAAAAAGGACAAAGTGAGACTTCTGCCTCAGTCATAAAAGACACTATGACTTACACCTTGTTTACTTTTGGGATCACTTCTCTCAGGGAAGCTGACTGGTTTGTCCTGAGCATCTGAGACCTAGGAAGAACTACACGTGGCAAGGAGCCAAGTCCTCTTGTCCACAGCCAGTGTGAGTGAGCTGGCATGATGCTCAGCTGGGTCAGGCCTTCAAATGACTGCAGCCTCAGATGATCTTAACTGGAATCTAAGGAGAGATCCAGGGCCAAAACAGCACAGTGAAGATGACAAGTTCTTGGCTCACAGAAACTGAAAAAATAAATGTTTTGGGGGCATTGTTACACAGAAATAGATAAATCTACATGAAGAGTCAATGGTTACTGGTGTAGTAAAGGGGAATACAGAAGTAAAAAAAGATTAAGCGGAATTGATACAAAGTTAAAGCAGACAGAATAAATCAATGAACAATGTTCAAAAATATTTTAGCTGTCATTACTTCTCGGCTTCTAAGATTATATAATTTGTCTTTGATATTTCTAAACGTTTAATAATATATTTTTTTTAAGTTAAAAAAATAATTTGTTTGGTTTTGGCTTTTTGACAGCATCTCACTATGTAGCCCAGGCTACCCTCAAACTCTTGTCAATCTTCCCAACTCAGCCTCCTGAGTGCTAGGGTTACAGGCATGTGCCACCACACCCAGCCAAAACCAAACACATTTTTTAACTTAAAAAACTTGCTAAGTATTTACACACACAATCTCATTATATAACGGTCTATCTGAAAACTGAAAGTTAACTGTTCAGGTCATTATTCACTTAAAGTGTGTAAGTCATAGTATAAGTCATAGTATGTAAGTCATAATGCTCAGTGCAGGAGGACTCAGAGCTGAAGGAAGCCTGGTTCCAAACACCATAGAGCCTAATTCAAAAGAAGCAAAAGACACAAGGAATCCAGCAAGGACTTAAGAACAAGGCATACTCTCAAAGACTTGTTGAATAAATATGAGAGGTAGGAAATAACGAAAGAACACACCTACAACTGGGAGAGTCAACATGGAAGGAAATATGTGAGGGAAACCTTCCTGAAGAGCTTTTTTGTTGTTTGGTTGTGTTGGGTTTTTTGTTTTGTTTTATTTTGTTTTTCCTTTTTTGAGATAGGGTCTCACCATGTGATTCAGGCTGGCCTTGAACTCACTATTTATGCTGAGCTGGCCTCAAATTCGCAGCAATCTTCCTGTCTCAGCCTCCCAACTGCTGAGATGACAGGTACACCACCACACCAGGTTTCAAGAGCTGATTCTTGAATGGAGCCTTAAGTATAGAACTTCAACAGATGGAGCTGAAAAGCAGGGCAATTAAGGCAGAGGGAGCTCTATGAGCAAATCTGTAACATCAAGATGATGCATGGAATTTCTAAAGCATTTTTATAAAGCCCATAAGCAATAAATAACCAAGTACAAGTGTATTCTGAGACTTTAATTAGAGACAAGGCTGGAAACAGGAGCTGAAGCCAGGCTATGGAGAGTCCTCAGCGGCACATTAAGGGGACTGGAGCCTAGATTTGATTCAGAAGGATTAAGGAGTTATCACAAGTTTAATCTATATGGGGATCTTTATATTATCCTATTTTTGCATATATTGTTCAAATCTTCTATAAAGAAAAGCTTTAAAAGCTGATTCTGTTTTTAAATCCTCACTGTTAACAATGCCAGGGCATTATGAACAAACTGGAAATAACTGAACACATGATGATGCTTCAATCACAAAAACACTCAAGTTTGCTCTTCACACTGGTGTTGTTTGTGTGTCTGTGTATTTGTGTATACAGATACACAGACAAATGCTCAACTTACGACAGGGCTACCCAGAAAAACCCACAAGTTACAAATTGCAAGCCAACTATTCTAAGATGAAACCATTTGTACATGCATATATATGTTATCTGATATTTAAATGTTATATACATTATTATAAAAATTACACATGGTACATATCATTTTTGCAACAGATGTAAAACCTTAAATTTTTATATTAATTTTATTTCTTAAATTAACAATAATATTAACCTGGAATTTTGTAAATACAAACAGATGATATACACTACAGATAAAGAAGGTAAACACATGCTAAACACCCACCAGAAGGACATCACCCTAGTATAAGCACACTTTGTGAATTCATATAAAATAATCTCAAGACAAACAGGCTCAGTAATGTATATATAACTATACCGCACATACATTCTAAAAACTAAAAGTAGCTACATTTACTTTTAACATGATTAAATACAATTTTTTTTCTTTTTTTATGAGAAAGAGTCACACTATGTTACCAAGGATTAACCCCAAACTCCTAGACTCAAGTGATCTTCTGGCCTCAGTCTCTTGAGTAACTGGGACTATAAGCCTGGCAGGGGTAAATACAAATCTTAATCAAAATTTCCTGGGCTGGGGATTTAGCTCAGTGGTGCCGTCGCCTGCCTCGCAAGCCCAAGGTCCTGAGTTCGATCCCGGGTACCAAAAAAAAAAATCCTGTTCTAATATGTTGCACAGTGTCATAACAATTTAGGTTATCATTTTCTTTAGCTTTCTATTTTTTCACTTAAAGATGCCTATAATCATCTGAGTGTGGTGATGCATGCCTATAATCTCAGCTACTTGAAAGGCTGAGGCAGGAGGATCACAAGTTCAAGACCAGCCTGGGCAACCTAGCAAGACTCTGTCTCAAAAATAAAGAAGTAAAACTAAAAGGGCGAGGAATATAGCTCAGTGGCACAGTGCCACTGGGTTCAATCTCTATACTGATACAAATCACATATATCAATATGTATATGAATGTAATAATTATATATTGCAAACATGTACTAATAAAAAAAATTAAATGTAGTGGAACTGAACATGTTAGACCTATGAATTTACTGCAAGTTAGCAATATAATTACATACCATGGATTTTTTATTTTTTGTTTTGCTTGACTTTCTGCCATACTGCAGTGGCTGGTGAATTATTTATGTTCAGACATCCCCCAGGGGAGGGTGATTGACTGGTAGGAATTTTAGCAAAGAGTCAACTGAGCTCAAAATCAGAGCAACTATGAGCTGGCTCCATCTAGCAGCTCCCAGTGTCAAGGTGAGGCAGAACCGAGTTCAAATCAGCAAGAGGTCAAAAAGACAAGTTGAAGCCAGCAGAGAGCAGAGTTCAAGGCAGCAGGAGGCACACTGAGTGTTGCAGGCTGAACAAATTAGGTTCCAGCCTGTTAGCCAGAAACCAGCCTGAACTTAAATGGAACTAAAGATGTGGGCTTGTTGGGATTATCCACTACCCTGCTGTAACTCTATAGCTGGCTTGCTTCCCCATTCTACCAATGACAGCACAGACACACCCTGAAGTGGAATTTCTTCTTTTTCTTTTCTTGATTGTTTTGTATTCTTTATTTCTTGATTGTTTGTTCTTGTTTGTATGTGGATGTGAGTATTATTTCCACTTTTCTGGTTGTTGTTATTTTCTTCTGTTCTTTTCCTCTCTTCCATTTTCCTTTCTGTCTTCTTCACTAGTTTCGCAAAGTTTGCGTAATCTTCCTTTGTCCTCCAACCTTGCTTCTACTCTCTCTTCTTCTATTTCTCTATCTTCCCGCCAGCCACATTTAAATTTTCTCCCAAGGTTAAAATGGCCATATCAAGGTTATATATACTCTATATAATTTTCTAGTTTGTTTTAGATTTTCTTATATAACCACAAATACAGTTCATATGGTTAAAGGTGGTAAATTAATATTTACCGTAGTTTTTCATTTTCTAGGCTGTGTTTGATACTACCATTACTGTAGACTGTACTACTTTAGCCAAGGTGACAACTGTTCTAATCAGTTGTTCTTCCTGGTGTGCCAAGACTGAGACTGCCTAAGGGTTATAACACTACTGTAAGCCAGTGTCAACAAATCAGGGGCTAGGCCAAATAGGCAACGACTTCGCATGCCCAATAAGTTGAAAAGGAGGATCTTGCCACAGACTCAAAACCCAAAAGCCACCTACACTCAGAAGCCATCTCTGACAAGTAACCATTTCCTAAGGGTTCTAAATACTAGCAATAAAGCTACCTGCTATAAGCAATTTACAAGTATCAACCCAGGAAATAAAATTTTTAAAAAACAGAAAATGAAAAGATACTTAAGCAAGATGCAACACGAGACATCCAGCTCACCAAAGGCAAACTCAGGGGGCAATGAAGTACAACAATTCAAAAGCCACCCACCTGGAATCTCTGAAGTGGTAACAGCAGAAGTAATAAAGCAGATGAATGAGGCTCTAGAAAAAAAATCAAAGCAGAAAATATTTCTGCGATAACTACAATGATGGTGACCATAATGAAGGACATGGTTAGTGACTATAGAGCAGATACACACAAAAACACAGACAAGCTTAGGAAAATGATGCAAACCATAAATGCCCAACATAGGAAAGAAATGGAATCTATGAAACACATTCAAACAGATATCCAGAAGAATAAAAATTCCATTGAAAGTATATGCAGCAGGGTCGGGGATTTAGCTCAGTGGTTCCGCCGCCTGCCTCACAAGTACAAGGTCCCAAGTTCAAATCCCAGTACTCAAAAAAAAAAAAAAGAAAGTATACTCAGCAGAATCAGACAATGTGAGGACAGAATATATCAGATATTACAAATGAGGCAGGATTGTGGTTAGCAATCATGAAAAGAAAGATTTCTTAAAAATAGCAAGGGAGGGCCAGGTATTTAGCTCAGTGGCACAGCCCCTGCTTGGCAAGCACAAAGTCCTGAGTTCAACTCCCAGTACTGGAAACAAATTTAAAATAAAAATTTAAAAATAGCAAGGGAGGGGTCGGGGATTTAGCTCAGTGGTGCCACCGCCTGCCTTGAAAGTGCAAGGTCTCGAGTTCGATCCCCAGTACCAAAAATAAATAAATAAATAATAAAAAATAACAAGGGACCACAAAAAGTCAATCCAACAGCTGCTAGATGATTTAAAGAATAACATAACATTGATCAGTCAATAAAAAGCAGGACATAGCACAAACAACATTAAAAAAATCTATTCACAGAAATAATGGCAGAAATCTTTCCAAGAAGGAAAAAAGAATTTGTCATACAGCTAAGTGAGGCATACAGAACTACAATTGCCCATGATTAAAAATAAAAACTATACCAAGGTATATAATAATCAAGATTCCAGAAATTCAACACAAGAAAGAATATTAAAAGCTGTTAAAAAAAACCATTCACCTACAAAGGAAAGCTCATCAGAATCATAGCAGACTTCTCAATACAAACCCTCAAGTCAAGAAAAACATGAAGCATTTCCAGTCCTCAAAGAAAACAACCTCAAACCCAGACTGATGCATCTCACAAAACTATCTTTCAAAATTGATGGAAAAATAAGATATGTCCATGACAAAGAACACCTAAGGAAATTCATGACTACCAAATCAGCACTCCAAAATGTTCTCAAGGACATTCTAGAAAGAGATAACAAGGACTACAATTCCATGAACAAACATAGAATGAATCCACCAGGCAAGGAAAGTTATTAAACAGAGGGGGAAAAGGGAGAACCAACAACAAGAAAATAACATGACAAGGATAAGTCAATATGTAACAGTTATAACCAACAATGTTAATGGTCTCAATTCACCAATCAAAAGAAACAGACTGGCAGAATGGATCAAAGGCAAGATCCAGGGCTGCGGATTTAGCTCAGTGGTTCCACCGCCTGCCTCACAAGCACAAGGTCCTGAGTTCGATCCCTGGTACCCCCCCACCCAAAAAAAGCAAGTTCCAACAATACACTACATATAAGAAGCACATTTAATTCAAAAAGAAATTCACAGAACATCAGCTGGGGATTTAGCTCAGTGGTGCCAGGGCCTGCCTTGTAACCACAAGGTCCCGAGTTCAATCCCCAGTACCAAAAAAAAAGAAATTCACAGACTGAAAGTCAGAGAATGGAAAATAATATTTTATACAACAGGAAACCGGAAAAAAGCAGGAGTAGCTATTCTATTTGCAGACAAAGTGGATTTCAAGCCAAGACTAAGAGAGGTCGCTAAATAGGGTCGCTATATCCTTGTAAAGGGAACAATCCAAGAGAAAGAGATAACAATCATAAATATATATATATATATATATATGGACCAAATAGCACACCCAACTATATACAACAAATATTAATGGACATTAAAAAAATCAAATAACCACTAATACAATTGTAATGGGGGAATTCAATATTCCACTGTCACAAACAGTCAAATCAACTACACAAAAAATGAACAAAGAAATATCAGAACTGAAGCAAACTTTTGAACAAATGGACTTAGAGTAAGTGAGAAGAGCCCAAGTGTGCAAGCAAGATATAAGTCATGCTTTTTTGTTGTTGTTGTTGTTAACCTGAAATCAAAAGTAACATGTCAACATTTTTACCATATTCTATTCAACAAAAGGAAGCTAGTAGGTCCAATCCTATGCAAGTAGATTTACATAAAGGTACAAATACTAGATAGGACCTTATCACATATACACACCCTTATTCATGTGAATGTGATTTAGAAATGCACTACTTAATTCAACTGTTCTATATAAAAAAAAACAAACCAGAGTGTCCCACCCCACAATAGCATAATATACATTTCTTCTCAGCTGTACATGGGATGTTCTCCAAAATACATCACATACTGGCTCAAACAACATGCTTAAGTAAATGTAAAGGAACTGAAATTATCCCATGCATATTCTTAGACCATATTGCAATTGAACTGAAAATCAATGGCAAAAGAAACTACAAAGATTTCATAAACTCATGGAAATTAAATAACATGCTACTGAACAACCAATGGGTCACAGATGAAATTAAAGAGGAAATTAGACAGTTTCTACAAATAAATGATAATGCCAATACAACATACCAGAACTTACAGGATGCAATAAAAGCAATCCTACAAGGGAAATTTATAGCAGTGAATTCCCATCTAAGAAAAACAGCGAGAATTCAAATAACCTAATTTTGAACCTTAAGTATCTAGATAAAGAAGATCACATGAAGCCCAAAGCTTGTATGAGAGAGGAAATTATAAAGATCAGAGCAGAAATTAATGCAATGGAGACTACGAAAACAAATCAAGGGCCGGGGATTTAGCTCAGTGGTTCCGCTGCCTGCCTCGCAAGTGCAAGGTCCCGAGCTTGATCGCCGGTACCACAAAAAAGAAAACAATGCAAAGAATCAATGAATGAAAGAATTGTTTCCTTGAAAGAGTAAATAAAATAAGAAACCCTTAGCCACTCTGATCAAAAAAGAAACAAAAGGCTCAAAACCATGCAATTAAGAATGAAAAGGGTGAAATCACAACACAGCCTCCAGAAATCCAGATGATTGTCAGTACCTACTTTGAGAAACTGTACTCTAATAGGATGGAAAACAAAGAAGAAATGGACAGATTCCTAGATACATATGAATTACCAAAACTCAATCAAGAGGATATAAAAATTCTAAATAAACCAATATCAGTCAGTGCATTTGAAGATGTAATTAAAAACCTACCAACAAAGAAAAGCCCAGGCCCTCATGGATTCAGTGCTGAATTCTAAAAGAAATTTAGAGAAGACTTAATGCTGCTACCTCTCAAATTCTTTAATGAAATTGAAAGGGAAGCAATACTCCCAAATTAATTCCTGGAAGCAAGCATTACCCTAATACCAAAACCAGAGAAGAATCCAACCAAAAAAGAGAACTACAGGCCAACCTCCCTAAGGAACACAGATGCAAATTATGGCAATTAGAATGCAGTAAATCATCAAGAAGATTATACACCATGGCCAAGTAAGATTCATCCCAGGGATGCAGGGATGGTTCAACATATACATGTCAATAATTGTAATACACTGTTTTAACAGAGCCAAGAACAAAAACCATATGATCACCTTAACAGATGCAGAAAAAGCATTTAACAAAGTTCAACACTCATTCATGATAGACCCTACAGAGAAATGGAATAAATGGTCTTTATCTCAATCTGACAAAAGCTATCTATGACAAACAACCAACATCATACTAAATGGACAAAAACTGAAAGCTTTCACTCTAAAATCAGGAACAAGACAAGGATGTCTACTATCATCACTCTTATTTAATATAGTTCTGAAAACAGTAGCCAGGGAAATTAGAGAAGAGAAAGAAATAAAAGGAATAAGGATAGGAAAAGAAGCGCTTAAATTATCATTATTTGCAGATGACATGATACTCTACATAGAAGACCCTAAAAACTCTACCAAAAGCCTTCTAGATTTAATAATCAAATTCAGTACCATAGCTGGATACAAAGTCAACACTCAAAAATCAATAGCATTCCTGTACACAAATGAACTCAGAGAGAGAAATTTGGGAAACAACACCTTTCACAACAGCATCCAAAAAACTGGAATACCTAGGATTCAATCTAATGAAGGAAGTAAAAGACCTTTACACTGAAAACTACAGTACTTTGAAAAAGGAGATGGAAAAGGAGATCAGAAAATGGAAAGACATCTCGTTCTTGGGTAGGAAGAACCAATACAGTGAAAATGGCCACATTTCCAAACTTTTTATATACATTTAATGCAATCCCGACCAAAATGCCAATAGCATACCTCACAGAATTAGAGAAAATAATCCTAAAATTCATTTGGAACCAGAAGAGACTTAGAATAGCAAAAGCAATTCTGGGCAACAAAGGCAAGGCAGGGGCATCACAATCCCTGACTTGAAACTATACTACAAAGCTACTGTGATTAAAAAAAACACAAAAAAACCCACACCTGAGGATCAATGGAACAGGTTAGGAAATGCAGAAATAACTCCAAACATACTCAGCCACCTTATCTTTGACAGAGGAGCCAAACACCTTCACTGAGAGAAAGATAGCCTCTTTAATAAATGATGCTTGAAAAAATGGCTATCCACACGCCAAAGATTAAAACTAGACCCATAAGCACTAAACTAAAATCAAAATGGATCAAAGATCTAAATATTAAAACAGAAGCACTTAATCAAAACTCTTGAAGACACTGATGTAGGCAGAGTTTATGAACAAAACCCCGATCACACAGTAAATATCACAAAGAATCAACAACTGAGATCTCATCTTATTAAAAAGCTTTTGCACAGCCAAACAAACCACCAACAGAGTGAACAGACAACCCACAGTGTAGGAAAAAATTTTTGCCAGCTGCTCCTCACACAAAGAACTAATAACTGGGCCGGGGTTTTAGCTCAGCGGTTCCACCGCCTGCCTCCAAAGCACAAGGTCCTGAGTTCCATCCCCGGTTACCAAAAAAGAACTAATAACTATAAAATATAAAGAACTCAAAACAATCAGCTTCCCCCCACCAAGTTTAAAGACCCAATTCAAAAATGGGCAATTGAAGTGAACAGACACTTCTCAGGTGAAGAAGTAGTAATGGTGAATAAATATATGAAAAAATGTTCAACATCATTCAAAAGATGCAAATTAAAACAACACTGAGATTCCATCTCACTCCAGAAAGAACGGCTATTATCAAGAAATCAGTCAATAACAATTGCTAGAGGGGTTGTGGGGAAAAAGGAACCCGACTGGTGCAACCACTCTGGAAATCAGTGTGGAGATTCCTCAAAAAACTAAAAGTAGAGGTTCCACTCAACCCAGTTATTCCCCTTCTTGGTATCTTCCTGAAAGAATTAAAAGTATCACAGCACAGCGATATATGCACATTCATGTTTATAGTGCCAGTTTGTAATACCTACATCTTTGAAACAGCCCACCTAACCAATGAATGGATAAAGAAGATGTGGGGTTCTTTTATGCAATAGAGTACTACTCTGCCATAAAGAAGTATAAGGTTGAGACATTTCTAGCTAAATGGATGTACCTTGGGACCATAATATTAAATGAAATAAATCAGACACGTTAAGTGAAATAAATCAGACACGTTAAGTGAAATAAATCAGGAACACTGTTACTCTGGTGTGAGAAACCAAAAATGTAAATAAGGACCAAAATATTGGGAAATGGAAAGAAAAAGTTCAAATGAAAAGGGGAACAAAGGAGAGGGAGGAGGAAAGACTAGAAGGGAAAAATGGAAACAAAGCTTTTGTCAATAAGAAGTAGAGGGGGCCGGGGATTTAGCTCAGTGGTTTCGCCGCCTGCTGCGCAAGCT